>CM039622.1:22805333-23025333 GCA_022457165.1 Juglans mandshurica
AATACAAATAGTTTCAAGATGCGACTGTTGTGAATCCAGTGGTTATGAGGATATGAGCCATGTTCTTGCAATAGGGGATTTTGCAGAGAGGATTTGGAGTTTGTGTGCTGTTCGGCTAGGCATGAGAAATCTGGCTGGGATTAATTGGAGAGGACGTGTGGATATATAGTTGGCATTGGATTGCTAGAAGGTCCACACAAAAGGGTCAACTGCTGGGTATTATTCCTTTGGTGATTATGTGGAGACTATGGTGGCGACGTTCAAGGCTATGATGCAAGGGAAGTTTGAATTTGTAAGCTCAGTATGCTGTTCGATTTTGCATTGGCTCTCTTGGATTGCCTTGAGGCTGAAGGAGTCGAATGAAATATCAAGGCGCGATGAAGAAATCCTGAAGAATTTGCAGCTGCCGATTAAACATATATTACCGATGCCTATGAAGTAAGTAAGGTGGTCAAGGCCAAAGAATGGGTGGTTTAAATTAAATGTAGATGGCAGTTCATTTGGAATTCGGGTTATTCAAGTGTGGGTAGTGTAATTCGGAATGATAAAGGGGAGTTTGTTTGTAGTTTTGCAAAATTTACAAGTCAGAATACTAATAATGCGGCGGAAGTCTTGGGTCTACTATATGGTCTGCGTAATGTTCGAGATTTGGATATTCGGGATGTGGAAATTGAAATGGATTCTATGCTAGTAATAAAATGGCTGCAAGATAAGAAATGTGGGGTGTGGTATCTAGAGGATTATTATGATGAAATTTTACATTTACTTGGCGGACATAGATTCTCTACGAATCATGCGTATAGAGAGATTAATGCTGTGGTGGATGGGTTGGCTCGTTGTGGTGCCAAAGGTTGCAATGGAGTATGGTTTTCAATTTCAGATTTACCAGTGGATATTAAAGGTATTATTATATTGGAGAAGATGAGATGCCCTTATATAATGAGTGTTTGGGTATAGTCTTTTTCTTTTTTGAGTGTGATTTTTTTTTTTTTTTATGTTGGGAGTTGGATTGGGGTATGATGTAGTTTTTTTAATTTGTAATGTTCATTCTACGTTATTCCTCCGCCTAAAGTTAGGGTTTTTTTATTAATAAAATTGGGACAGGGCCACTCATGGACATGTGGTCTTGACTCTTCTTAAAAAAATAAAAAATAAAAAAAAAGTAATCTCAAATTACTTCACTATTATTTACAAACAATTATTACTATTTACAAACTATTTACTATTTTTTATTATTATTCGTTATTTTTTACTACTATTTATAAATTATCTGAAATCATGTCAACATCTAAACGTAACCGAGATTACTATATAATATATAGACAGCAAGAATATGTAGACAACGTTAATTAACATCCGGATGATTAGGAATCGTGGATATAGGCTTGCATGAGCGAGGCATCCAAGTCCACGCAGGAATCGTGGATTCAAGATGTCCGATAATTCCTTTGCGAATTGAGATCAATAGGAGATAACCGTAGGTTTTGTTTTTTGAAAAATACCTCCTTGTATTCATTAACAACTTGTATCAGTATCCATATACAATTTATCTATGAGTAATTGATTAGTAATCAAGTCAAGACCCTCTTCTACCCAATACATGTCACAGTCCCCATGTAAAGCCAGTTTTGCCAACTGGTGAGCAACCTCATTACCCTCTCGATGTACAAAGCCAGTTTCCCATCTGTCAAACAGTCCCGACTCCTGCTGCAATCCTTCCACCAAGTGACCCCTCTTGACACACTGGTTTATTGCACCATTGTTAAAACATGAAGAGGAACTCGAAATGCATAGACAACTTAGAGAAGAATCTCATTCTCATTCATGTATTGAATGACACATGATCTATTGCTATTTATACATTACAAAAGCTGAAAGAAAAAGCTCTAAAAACTAACTTTAAATCTTCTATACATTCACAAGAAATAAACTGCAACTTTTATGGGCAGTATGGTCTAGACAGTGCTTTATGTCAAGTTCTTGACACTTCATGTGTGTAGCCATGCTTCTCACAAATCTTTTCAGACTCAATGCTTTCTTCCTTTTTGCTGCTGCCTTCTGCTTTTTGTGTGCTGCCGTGTGCTTTTGTTGCTGCATGAATTTCTTGAGTGTTGCAGTGTACTTCATGTCTGCTTTTGCTGCTGCGTGTGTTGCAGCTTTGATGCTCAGTGTCCTCATGTCCTTCTTGCTTGCAATTCTTCTCATTACAACTTATTTTGTGAGACTCCCCCTCAAGATGGGCATAGATGTTTATGATTCCCATCTTGGACAATAAGAAATTAAAAGTAGAAGCTGATAGAGCCTTAGTGAAAATATCTGCCAATTGAAACTTTGAAGTTATGTGGACTGGAGTGATGATTCCAGCTAGGACCTTTTCTCGAACAAAGTGGCAGTCCAGTTCTATGTGCTTAGTTCTTTCATGAAAGATAGGATTCCTTGTGATGTGGATGGCTGCTTGGTTATCACAGAACAAGAGAGCAGATTGTCCATGATTGATATTGAATTCTTTTATCAGACCAAGAAGCCACATGATTTCACAACATGTGGAAGCTAATGCCCTATATTCTGCCTCAGCTGAAGACCTAGAGACAATTATTTGTTTCTTTGATTTCCAACTTATCAATGAGTCTCCAATGAATACACAAAAACCTGTAACAGACCTCCTAGTCTCGGGGCAAGCAGCCCAATCAGAATCACTATATGCCTTTAGGTGCAAGGATGATCTTGATGACAAGAAGATGCCTTGGCCTATGGATCCTTTGAGATATCTAAGAACTCTATAGGCTGACTGCATATGAGTTTGTGAAGGCTTATCCATGAATTGACTCAAAACATTCACAGCATAAGTGATATCTGGCCTTGTAATTGTCAAGTAAATGAGCCTTCCAATGAGTCTCCTATAGGCTGTGGGGTCTTGCAGAATTGCATTTGTGGTGTGGCTTAACTTGTGGTTTAACTCAATGGGTGTGGAGACTGTTTTGGTGCCCAGCAGCCCTGCATCTTCCAAAATTTCGAGTGTGTATTTTCTTTGACAGATGTTGATTCCAGAAGATGATCTTGCAACCTCTAGGCCTAAGAAATATTTGAGGGTTCCAAGGTCTTTGATTTTGAATTTGCTGTGAAGGTAGGCTTTGAGTGAGTTAACTTCATCTTGAGAATTACTTCCCACTATGATGTCATCCACATACACTAGGAGTGCTGTAAACCCCTTTTGACTAACTTTGGTGAATAAAGAATAGTCAGACTTAGATTGACAAAATCCAATGGAAGTGAGGGAGTTAGAAAATTTTGAGAACCATTGCCTTGATGCTTGTTTAAGTCCATAGATGGACTTATTTAGTTTGCACACTAATTTCTCCCCCTCAATCTGCTCTCTGTTTATGTGGTAACCTGGTGGCAGCTCCATATAGATTTCCTCATTAAGATCCCCATGTAAAAAGGCATTATGGACATCCATTTGAGATAAAGACCAGTTGTGAATGGAAGCTAATGCAAGGAAGACACGAACTGTTGTGAGTTTAGCCACTGGACTGAATGTTTCTTGGAAGTCAAAACCTTCTCTTTGGGTATATCCCTTGGCAACAAGTCTTGCCTTGTGTCTTTCAAGAGAGCCATCAGATTTGAGCTTTACTTTGTAGACATATTTACAGCCAATGACATTTTTGTTGGGGGGAAGGGAAGTGACAGTCCAAGTGTTATTGTCCTCTAAAGCACTGAGTTCAGCTTGCATGGCATCTTGCCAATGTTTTATTTTCACAGCATCACTATAGGAGTTAGGTTCAGAGAGTAGGGAGAGGGAAACAGAAAATGATTGGTGAGATTGAGAAAGGTGTTTGTATGTGAGGTGATGATCTAGTGGATGAAGTGTAGAGGATGAAGAGGATGTTTTGAGGGGTATGGATTCTGCTATTTGGCAATGATATTGGTGGAGATAGGCAGGTTGATGCCTATCTCTAGTGGATCTTCGAAGAGGTATTGATGGAGGTGAAAAGGGAGGTGAAGTAGCAGGCTGAAATGGTTCAAGATGAGGTGGTTCAGATTGAAGAGTAGAGTGGTCTGGTTCAAGATGAGGTGGTTCAAGATAAGGTAGTTCAAAAGATGGTGAAGCCAGATTTTGAGAAGGTGAAAAAGATTCATCTGGTGGTGGAGGAGGTAACACCAGATTTTGAGGAAAGGATGAATGAATGTCTAAAGAGGAATGAGAAGAGGTAGTGGAGGAGTGAAATGGAAAGATAGACTCGTGGAAGATCACACTCCTAGAGATGAAGGTGGAATGATTCTCTATGTAATAAAGCTTGTAGCCCTTTATGTTTGCAGGATATCCTAAGAAAATGCAAGGCCTAGCCCGAGGTTCAAACTTTGTTTTGTAGTGCTTAGGAGTGCTAGCATAACTTAGGCAACCAAAAACTCGAAGATGATCATAGGAGGGTGGTGATGAAAAGAGCCTTTCATAGGGTGATTTATTAGAAAGGAGGGGTGTAGGGATCCTATTGATGATGTAGGCTGCTGTCAAGATGGCATCTCCCCAAAAAGGAGTAGGCAATCCAGCTTGGAAGAGGAGTGCCCTTGCAACATTCAAAAGGTGTTGATGTTTCCTTTCAACAACACCATTCTGTTGAGGGGTATACACACATGATTTTTGGTGAATGATGCCATTGATTTTATAAAAATCAGCCATGTCAAATTCAAGGCCATTGTCAGTTCTGATTTTCTTGATTTTGCTATTGAATTGAGTGTGTATTAGCTGGAAGAATGATTGCAGGATAGGTCTTGTGTCTGATTTCAATTTCATTAAAAAAACCCAAGTGATTCTTGAATAATCATCCACAATGGTTAAAAAATAGTGAAAACCTTGAATTGATGCTTGAGAATATGGACCCCATATATCACAATAGATTAAATCAAAAGGAAATGAACTAGTGGATACACTTGGAAGAAAAGGAAGATGTTTCTGCTTGGCCAAAGGACAAATTTTACAATGAGGCAGGTCATTGGACTTTACATTAGGAACAAGAGAATGGATTAAACCCATTCTTTGTGAAGATAAATGTCCTAATCTAAAGTGCCATAGATCAAAATCCTGTTGAACAGTTGCCTGGTTGACTCGAGCTTGATTTGGAAGATTTAAGAAAGGTTTGATGTTGTTGTCTTGAGAGGGAGGCAGAAGATGATAGAGGCCATCATGAACTTTAGCAAGTCCAATCGTCATCCATGAAGAGAGGACCTGAATGAAGCAAAGATCCTTTAAGAAAAACAGACATGTATCTGGTTTTTGAGTGAGCTTGCTAACTGAGATGGGATTAAAGGTGAATGAGGGTACACATAGGACATCAGTCAGAAACAAAGAACCCGATAGCTTAACAGTTCCTATGTGTGTGACTTGAGTCCTTGTACCATTTGGGAGTTGCACAAATGCTTGTATGCAAGGAGAAAATTTATCAAGGAAAGAGGTAGAGCACACCATGTGATCAGTGGCCCCTGTGTCCATGATCCATGGTGTGGCATAAACATCAGATTGTTTAAGGTGAGCAGAAGAGTTGTGGTTGCAAGGATTCACATTATTGAAATGAGAGTAATTACTGGGCATGGAAAGAGAGGAGAGACAATGGTGATTACCTGCTAGGTTCGAGTAGGATGTGTTTGAGGAATTTGGTTCTGAAATTGCTGGTTTGATAGGAGCAGGAGTAGGCAGTATAGGTTGGTTCTGTCCTGAGTTGAGCTGAGGAAATTGAGCATTGACAAGATCCATAAGATGTTGTGCTTGTGCTTGAGAGAGGTTCAATTGAGAGACACTTGGAACAGGTGCATCATGGCTTGGGACATTAATCTGAGCAGCAACCTGATTTGCAGAATAAGGTGCAGCAGAGTTGTTTCCAAATCTTGGTTTGGTGAACTTGAAGTTTGGTGGGAATCCCACCAACTTATAACATTTTTCCTTTGTATGTCCAACCTTGCCACAATGGTGGCAAACCAGGTCTAACTTGTCTTTTTTCTTTGGAAATTTTTGATAGGCAAGTAAGGCAGAAGATTCTGAGATGGGCAAAGCTGTAATCCTTGCTTGCCTTTGCCTTTCCTCTTGCAAAATTAATGAAAAGGTTTTATCCAATGAAGGCAAGGGACTTAACAAAATGATTTGTCCCCTCACAGCATCATAGCTGTCATTTAATCCCATTAAAAATTTAAAAACATAATCCCCTTGTTGAACTTCACCAACATTTTTCAAGGCATCACAGGTACACTTCCCACAGGAGCAACATGGAAGAGGTCTATAGGTATGCAACTCTTCCCAAATAGCATTAAGTTGAGTGAAGTAATCACTTACAGAGAGGTGTCCTTGTACAATGCCACTCAGCTTGTGTTGGAGGTGATAGATCCGAGCCTCATCAGGTTGTGCAAAACGCTCCTTAAGCTTGTCCCATACTTGTTTGGCTGAAGTCATGAAAAAGACATTAGATGCAATGTCCTTTGAGACAGAGTTTAGGATCCATGCAAGAAGGATGTTGTTGCATCTTAGCCATGAAACATAGGAAGAATCTGATAAATCAGGAGTGGTGATCGTGACATCCAGAAAACCTGATTTGTTTTTTATGGAAATAGAAAGCAGAAATGATCTGCTCCAAGAAATGTAGTTTGAACCAGTTAATGGGGGTGAGACAATGACAGTGTTAGCATTGTCACTGTGATGTAGGAAGAAGGGACTATTTTGATCTTCAAGGGAAGAGGGAGAAGAAGAGGAGGAAGATGTCATGATTATTGAGATGAAGTCTGTTTGCAAGTCAAGGAAACACAACAGGAGAGATGTCCTGCTCTGATACCATGTTAAAACATGAAGAGGAACTTGAAATGCATAGACAGCTTAGAGAAGAATCTCATTCTCATTCATGTATTGAATGACACATGATCTATTGCTATTTATACATTACAAAAGCTGAAAGAAAAAGCTCTAAAAACTAACTTTAAATCTTCTATACATTCACAAGAAATAAACTGCAACTTTTATGGGCAGTATGGTCTAGACAGTGCTTTATGTCAAGTTCTTGACACTTCATGTGTGTAGCCATGCTTCTCACAAATCTTTTCAGACTCAATGCTTTCTTCCTTTTTGCTGCTGCCTTCTGCTTTTTGTGTGCTGCCGTGTGCTTTATTTGCTTTTGTTGCTGCATGAATTTCTTGAGTGTTGCAGTGTACTTCATGTCTGCTTTTGCTGCTGCGTGTGTTGCAACTTTGATGCTCAGTGTCCTCATGTCCTTCTTGCTTGCAATTCTTCTCATTACATCTTATTTTGTGAGAACCATCCTCCCTCCCTTTATTAAAGTTATTCATGAGGAAACCCTGGCCTTCATCATCATATAATATATAGACCTCAAGAACATGTAGACGACGTTAATTAGAGTAATGCTAGATATAAGTCCCAAATAGACAAGTCTCATACAAGCCTTTTGTAAAACAATGGGTCTCACTAATAAATAATAAATTTTTTTATAATTTTTTAAGGTGGAGTCCACTTTTTTATAAGGACTTGTTTATTTGGGGCTTGTACAAATAATTTTTCCGTTAATTAACATTTGGATGATTAGAAATTAATTTCTACTTATGTGATATGATCAATCTGTTTAATTATAGTTAGAACTTTTTGTTTGTGTCTTTTCTTCTTAGTTCAACCTTCTAATTTTGACACAACAATCACATGATGATCAATATCAAGATTTGAATTCTGCATTTGGATGTTAAGGTGATTTCAGATGATCTGAGTTGATTAGTAAATATCAAGATTTTAAGATGCGTTTGAATATAAATAAGTTGAGATATATGTTTGAATATATGAAGTTGGTTAAGATAGGTTTAACATTTTTAAAGAAAGTTGAAAGAGTAATTGATACCATCACGATTAATTTGAAATGAGTTAGGCTCACTCTAACAACCAAACATAGCTAATTCCAATACTTAGACCGTCTTTATTGACTAGCTAATTCCAATACTGCTACATCTACCTATTTACAAAAACAAATTTACAAACTCTGCTGTCTTTTTTGTGTTCAAACTTGTATGGGGACAGCTCTCTCGACGAAGGGACCAGAAAGTCTTTTCTATTCGCTTTAATTTCTTTCTTTGCCTGGACCGGGCAATCTGACAGTACTTCTTCCGAACTAAAAGTCACCGACCCAAAAAAAAGGTATGAAGAGTTTCGAGGAATTTAAGGATTATAACAGTCTTTGGGGTTCTTTAGTTTCCAGGCCATGCCAGCATCACAGGCATGACCATTGACCTCCCGGTTTCCACTCCGCCACTCCTACACAAGAAGAGGACGGCCACTCATCTTTTTTGCCACGAGTAATTCTTGACTCTCCTTACAGTAGCTGCGAAAATCAGTTTAATTTTAAAGCTTAACGCAATTTCTTGAATTGGCTTCATCTCCTCAGAATGGATCTGGAATTGGAGCGGGCTGCTGAGGAAGGAAACATTGAGCTCTTGTACGATTCAATACAAAGCATGCAAAAGTCTTAGATGACATCAATGAGATTTCATTTGTTGACAGTCCTTTACACGCTGCTGCATCTGCTGGACAGACCTGATTTGCCATGGAGATCGCCATGTTAAAGCCGTCCTTTGCTACGAAGCTCAATCAAGATGGGTTCACCCCCATGCACCTTGCTTCGCAATATGACCACACCGACCTTGTGCTCCGGCTACTTGATGTTGATAAGGACCTTGTCCGTGTCCAAGGAAAGGGGGGTGCGACTCCTTTGCATTATGCAACACAAACTGGAAATGAAACGCCCCGTCCCCGAAGATCCGGAGAGTTAACTCATATTACCTGATAATAAACTCCAACATTGCTAATACACTTCCAAAAGCTCCAAATCAAATGTAAACACTTCAAATTTAATTAACCACACAAACTCATATGTCAAATCATTGGTACCGTAACTACAAGAAAATATCAACTTCTCTACGTGTCACTTAACTCACACTTCAACAATATAATTAACAAAAATCACCAATACTCATCGAACACTTTCTATCCCTAATCCACTATTCTTAAGTCGTCTCACCCAATGATTTATAGTCTTGATCCTCAGCTGAAAAATCCAAAATCATCTGAAAATATTGTGAAGATAAAGGAGGAGAGTTATCAACAACTCAATAAGCAGAAAACATATGCTAGTATGAAAAATGAGCATTTTCACAGAGTTCAGAATACAGAAACAAAACATTTCAGTTTTCAATATGCATATCTCAAAAATACATATTATCAGAAATCCATAGCGATATTTCAAACATTTCATATTCAGAAAACAACTTTTCATATTCAAAGACTCCTTTGGCACAACATGACTGAACATTTTCATCTTATCCTATCATATCATAATAGAGGCCATGTTTAACTCCTGTGGTAGGGTTGTGCATTTTGTAGAAAGCCAAGCAGAACATAAATCACCATGAATATCAAAGCGAATGCACTCAGAATAGAAATCCACTATTATATACCGTGGTAGTGCCAAAGGTCACTATTGTATCCCGTGACAGGGCCAGAGGTCACTATTATATCCCGTAACAGGGCCAGAGGTCACTATTGTATCCCGTGACAGGGCCACATATCAGAGCAAAATAGAATCAGAATCACATATCAGAATCAGAGTCAGAGTCAGAACAGAATCAGAACATCATGCCAAAGGTTTTTCAGGTGCCAAATCATTCCATGACAGAGTACTAAACAAAATCATATCATTTCACATTATCCAAAACAGATTCAGAATATCTTCATGTCCAATGCAAAAATTATCAATTTTCATATTCGCTCATATTTTTCTGAGTTCAATAACAGAATGCAAAAATTAAGCTCATGTCTACACCAGTCATGCTAGAAAATCTTTTATTCTTATACAGAATCTCATGAGCAATGCCGAACAAATAACTAAGATCGTTTAAATTTCTTTTCATAACACAACATGCACATTTTCAAAATTGACCTCAGTCCATTTTATTTATATGCAAAGTCTAGCATAAGAACCCCGCTTACCTGGACTTCTTAGCTTTTAAGAATTTTCCTCAAAATGTCAAAACAACTAAAAGTCGTCACCTATAACAATAATCACATAATTTTTGTAAATTTCCAATCAACCATATATTTAGATATTTAAATCTAAAAATTTAAAAGAACTATTTTAAAACCTCAAAACCTAAAATTTTCATAATTCCTAAGATATCATCATTTTCTAAAACCGTCAATATCCACTTAACATTCACTTAACCTAATTCCCACTTATTCACAAGTTTATTTAACAAAAATCAAAACCCAACCTATTTAAAAAATAAAAGTCGCTGAAATAAAAGATATTACCTGACTCAAAATTTAGAACCCATACTCAAAAATAATTTAGAAACTAAGCCCGACCCAAAATATTTAACTTCTAAATAACTTGACAAAACACACTCAAAAAGAACACCGGTAGAAAACAAGACCAAGTGGCCCAAAGGGCAAAGTTGTAATTTAGTAAAACTAAGCCTTTCCACCTCCTACGTAAAAGGGCTTACATGAAGGGAGATACTCGCTAGACTCAGGGTGCTCGGGGTGGCGTGAGGTGGCCGACAAAACTCTCTGTGCAAGTGGCATTGAAATGGAGGGGCTAGTGCCTTGGGGTGGCTAGATTAACTCACGGTGGGGGAAATAATTCCCATGTTTCGGTGTGGCATATCAGAGCAACACTTGCAGTGGTTTTTTCTTTTTGGTGGCTGGGCAATTATGTTAGAGGGTGGAGTTGTGACGTGGGTGGCTGGTGATGCCACTAGACATCCATCGTGCAGCGGGTTGAGAGCACACAATAGTGCTCTGTTTTTAAGCATGCAAAACAGGGACTGCGGCTGCGACTGAGAGGAAGGTCTAACAGTGAGGAGAATAAGTGGCTATGGTGAGGCTTTGGGCCCTGAGTGATGGAGGTTTATGGTGGCAAAGTTGATGAACAAAAGTCGAGAACGTGGGGAGGCAGTGAACAAGAGGGAGTTATGCATGGGTGATTTCGTATGAGGGCAGTGATCGTTCTGGGCGGTGTACGGTGGAAAAGGGTTGTGTTGCGGAGGAACCGTGGTTGTTGTTTGTGTGGGGAGGAGTGGCTAGCAGCGGCAGCGAACGTAACAAAGGCATTCTCTATGCATGGCTAAAGTGTGCGTATATATAAGATATGAAGACCCTAGAGATACAAGGGAGACGTGTGTGCGGACGGAAAAAGAGTCTTGCGTGTGCATGGAGTGGATAAAAATACACTAGAGACGTGTATGATCATGCATTGCTGTGGACGAGAGGGAAACTTAGGGGTGAAGAATAGATGGAAAAATAAAACGTGCGGGGAAGTTAACGTGTGAAAAAATAAAATAGAACAAACTAAAACAAAATAAAAAAATTGAGCTTGATTGGGTCCGGGTGTTACAGGAAACCTCCATCTTCTGCATGCATTTCTACAAGTTTGCCCCAAATCCCTTGAAGTTGTAACAACTCAATGGGAGACTGCCTTGCATATTGCACTAGAAGACAACAGGTTCACTGCTTTTGAATACCTAGTGGGATGGCTTCGACGCACCTGGTTTAGACAAGCTAACTCGTGGGAAAAGAAGTTACTGAATTGGGGGGATGACAAAGGCAACACTATGTTGCACATTGCAGTATCAAGAAATCTACCCCAGGAGAGTTCTGTCTACCCATATTTTCTTCTACTGGAATATACAATTAGAATACTGGAAGTCTCTATCTCGTTGAGCATAGGTCTGGCTATCTGTAAGAATTTAATCTCCAAAGCATGAGCATTCCCAATGAGTTATGTAAAACTCAAGTTTTTGTAAAATTTGAAGGAAATAGCTTAGTATAGCCCATCTAATGGATTATGTATTTTATAACTAATACCCAGTTTGCTACAGTATGATCTCTATATCTATAGAATACTATTCACACTTTTATAAATATTTAATTCATTTCTCTTTCTACTTTTTACTCTTTATTTATTTCTTTATCTACTTTCTACATTTTACTTTATTTGAAATGAATAAAATATATTAAAAAATATAATATTTAAACGATATAAAAAAATAGATAAGCTAATATATGATATATTGCAAAAATTAGTATGTAAAATAAACTTTGGAGATCATGGTACATATGGGAGTAGTTTAGTAACGTTGAATGTTTACCGTGTTGGGATCAATATGAATCTCTACATTGTTCAGGTTATGAAGTGCTTAGTCAATTGTGCATTAGTTGAAAAAAACATCAAGAACTCAGAGGGTTATACGACTCTAGACATCTTGCAACATCAAATGATGTTACAAGTTCATGACTACGAAGAGATCAAGGATTTGCTATGTCGTGCCGGTGCAACTTGATAGGGATGGATCACAACCGGCGCAATGAGATGTTTTAATTTTAATATTCAGATACTCTGTGTATTGAATGTATTGGAATTGTGTATTGGAACTGTGTATTGGAATGTAGTCATGGAATGTATTGGAACTGTGTATTGGAATGTATTTTGATGTGAGTGTATTGGAACTGTGTACTAGAATGTAAGTGTGCTTTGAATGGCCATATATAGCAAGTTGGAGTTTTGTGTACTTGAATGAGATTTTTTGAAGCAAATGGGTATGAGTTTATAGCAGAAAATCATGTTGCAATAGCAAGAAAAATATTCAACCCGATAGCTTCAACCTTCCTTCCTCTCAACTCTCATCACCTTAGTCACTGTTTTACCTTGTTCGAGACCACCTCAAAAAGTATCTCAGCCACTGCAGCAGAATTTAGATGCCTCAAACAGCAACCAGCAACCTATGAAATTCAGCAATGTAGTAGTGAAGAGAGATTGGAGCAGCAATAACACATTTGGGTCTTCATACCTCAAGTACACAATACCTTCAACCAACAACACAAAATTCAGTTTCTTTCTTTTTGTAGCTATCACCACAACGATTGTAGACCAGATGAAACCACCCAAGTGTAGCAGAAGCTCATATAAAAAGAAAAAGCATAAGAGCAACAACAGTAGAATTTCAGACCATATCAAGCTACTATTTTCAAACTTAGAACTGCTACTTACCCTCTCTTCTCCTCCTCAGTTTTGGTTTCAACATTAAGACATCATATTACAACATAATGGAAACCAAACTAGCCGATTTAGTCATCCAAAATTTGAGGAACAACAGCTATAAAGGACTACAACAGCAAGAACCGAAAATTTTGTCAACATTAACACCAAAATTTTAGTTATCGAGTAGTGTCAAGCAAGTAGTCCACAATCTTTTCTTTTGGCATCCCTTCTTCCTTTCCTTCTTAGTTTTAGTGTATGATAATCTCTTCCCGATCAATCGTGATCTAGAGCAGCAAGTAGAAGGACTTAAGAGAGACTCAACCTCCATAATGGCCACTACAACAGTATACCTATTCTCTATATATCAATTATAATAAGCACGGATCAAACAAACTATATAAATATACTTATACATATACATATGCTATGGACAGAATCTGTGACAATACAACAAACATCAACTTACAAATTTTGAAGCAATCCCATTATAGACTAGTTAGATTAAAGAACATCAAAAAATTAAACTAATCATTCATTTATATAAAACTCAATCCCAAATCACTTCAGAAACTTAAGCTAAGTAAAAATTTCACAAAATTCGTTGGTGAACTCTGGTAAGCACCAACTAATTAGTCTAACATAAGCCTACAAATTTTACAACATATACCAAGTTCCAAAATCACCTACATACTATTACATAACATGACACAACAACTACAAAAGCCCATTATAACTGGAGTAATCTACATGAACTCAATATTTCAACTTCTTGCTCCAAAAGCGCCAACTCTCTCTTCTTGATCTCATCCGATCTCTTACAAAGCTCAATATCCCTCCTCTTGATGTCTTCGAGTTTCATCTCGAGCTCTTTTTGGCTCCTTAACAGCTCATTGTATCTTTCTTGAAGTTGTAATCCCATACACACATCAAGTGAAAATTAAAACAAAAAAATGTTAGAAAGTTAGTGGGGACACCAGGAGAAACAAATGAATTGTCAGCCACATCAAGGAATGAGAAAAATAACAGAGACAGAGCTTCTCCAAAGGGTGAGTAACTTTTCTATACGACCCACATTTAAGAAACAAAATAAAGTGTTTTCCATTTTACTTATGAAAAAGAAAAATAATAACATTGGCTTAAACACACAGTAAGCTATATTTCTCACCTTTGAAAATCCATTTCTTTTTCTTTTTCTTTTTCCCTTACAACCAAATGCAGCAAAACATAAATTTTGTTTCTGTCTATATCAAGTTTGTATAAAGTGACATTGACCTAACAAAAACTCAAGAATCTGAAATGCACAACATCAAACTAAAGAAAAAGAGTATTATGGTCAGAAATTAATCAGTGTGTGTCAACTACTGGTTCCAAACTAAAGATACAGTTGGTAGTTCTAAGCAATTTATTAGCATTGGCAGCTACTAGTTCCAAAGGCATTCAATTTACAAGAATGCACCCAATCTGCAGACTACAAGAATGAACAGCTATTTATAATCAATCAGTGTAAAAAGGGTGCATCAACATTTAGCCAATTTGGTAAAGGAACTTAAGTTAGCAGTGGATCATTTTCTTCCGTTACTTCCCAATCACTATATCTGTAAAAAGCCCTTAAGCTCAACCTTATCTTGTTATTTGGCTGTGACAACAGGTCTAATTTTATATATAATACGGTACTAATTTTGTATCTTTTTTTTTATATTGATTTTGTCTAGAACAATTCACAAGAATTAACCACAGATAGAAAAGTCAAGAAAAAATTATTGAAATCTATTTTGTAAAAATAAAATGTGTTATAGAATGGCACATTTTATATTAAACTGAATTTTTGCATCTACAAATATGTAATTTCATTCTCAGCACATAACGGTTCCCAAAAGTAAGCAAGCACAAACATGAAGCCATCAACACAAGCATATATGGATTAGTAATTGAGAATAAAAGCCATCAACATCACTAAAAATCTAATTCAAAAGCTTGGATTTTCACAATATGGGTGCTAAAACAATCCATCAAAAATCATAAAAAAAATCACCCTTGGAGCTCAAATGTATGCTAGAAGGAAAGTAAAACCAAAATTACACTTACTTGATGTTAGGGTTAGGGTTAGGGTTAGATTTTGGACAAATTACCTCAAGGGATTACGCTGTGAGTAGGATAATGGTTAGGGTTTTGGCTTCGAATGGACTACGGTTTCGAGTGGGAAGGTGGGGCTTTCGTTGGAATGAGGGGGAATAGTGCTTGAGGAAGACAAATCGTGCTTGATAAAGATGAATCATGCTTGAGGAAGAGGAATCGTGTAACGCCCCGTCCCCGAGGGGTCCAAAGAGTTAACTCATGTCACCTAAAAACCATTTTCCAACCACATATGGCACATACTACAATTTTTCTCTATCGCGCAAAATACTCATTAATTCACATCAATTACTCCAGTATAATTATTCTAAGACAATACAAAGTGTTAATATAAACATCAACTTCCCAACAAACCACATCACCAGAGCACAACAAGCTTACTGAATAAAAGATCTTCAATACTCATATAAACCTTCTATGCTTATTCCATTATTCTTAACTCATCTCACTCATGCTTCATATTCTTGATCCTCAACTGAAATATTCAAATCATCTGAAAAATATTGTGGAGATAAGGGGTGGGTTATCAATAACTCAGTAAGCAGAGAACACTAGTATGCAAATATGAGCATTTACAGAGTTCAGAATGCTAAACAAAACACTTTTTATTTTCAGAATGCAGAATCAAAACATGTTATCAAAGATATCAGAGCGAAAGTTCAAAAATATTCTTATTCAAAATTCCCTTGGCACAACATAACTGAAATATCATATCATAACAGAATTCCATGTTTAACCCCCGTGGTAGAGTTGTGCAAACCCCGGTAGCCAACTGAGTAGAAACAGAATGTGAATCTTCCCCTTATTATTCTTGGAGCCCCGAGTGTGCACATAGGAAAGACCACATAGAAAACTACTTTGTTTCAAAAGTGGGTGCACCAGAAACAGAAAAGTTGGTACCAAACCAAACAGAGGCCACAGTTTTACACCTATGGTAAGGTTAGAACAAAACAAAACATAAACAAAATGTCATGACAGAGGTTTCAGAAATCGCATCAAATTATATCAGCGTACAAAATATTTTCAGAACAGAATCCGATCACAAAAATATGATTTATGCACCATTTTTCATATTCAGAAAAATCCGATGGTGAGTTATGCAGAAATAAATAACTGAGGTCATTTGAAATTTCTTTTCATAACATGACATGCATATTTTTCCAAAAATCAACCTCAACCCATTTTATTTATTTTTATGCAAAGTCTAGCATAGGTACTCCCGCTTTTCTGGACTTCTTAATATTTATTTATTAATCGTCACCTATAAGATAATCACGTAATTCCCGTAAATTTCCAATCAATCACGTATGTCAATGTTTAAGCCTAAGCTTCTAAAAGGCCCTATTTTAATTCCTCAAAACCTAAAATTCTCATAACCTCAAAATATATCATCACTTTCTAAAATCATCAATGTCCATTTAATGACTTCGACTAAAACATTAAAAATCTAACTTATTTACTAATGAAGTGTAACTATAAAATATAATACTAGAGAATATAATCATAAAAAAATTTGAGTCCACTTACTCATTTATAATAGTGAAACTTTAGCTTGATAAAAAAAATCTAAGCCCAATAAATATTACTAAAACAGTTTATCAAACATGATAAAATCAAGCCTAATAAAAAAATGCACAAGTCGATCAAAATGATGAATGTCTAATTAATCTCAAGCCCAACCCACTAGAAAAAAATAGCTCACTAGATTAAACACCAAGCTATTAAAACTAAGCCCATCAGTATTAGTCTTGTAGTCCATTAAAAGCCTTTCCAAGATTTAAAGCATGTTTTTTTTAAATAAAAGGGTAGGAAGGTAAAAACACACTCTTCTTCTTAACCAATATGTCTAATATATTGTTTTCCCTTTTAGTAAACTATAACAGTCTAACAGAGACAAAAGAAGACTAAAACATGCGGCTGGGGCTTACTCAAGGAGAAACCATGCAGCAGCGTGCGATGGCTGGATTGGGTAGGCAGTGGTGGTGCGGCTGGAGAGCAGGCGTGCAGCGGTGAAGCTGCCTATGCGGGGCGGCGAGAGGGCGAGAGATGCGAGAGAACGGAGAGTGAGTGTGTGAGAAGAAAAAAAGAGCAACGTGAGAGGGACTCAAAATGTGGGTAACGATGAAGTGGCTGGGAGCGGCGGAAGTGTCATCCTTAGGGGCTGAGGCAACCAGGGCGGGTGGTGGCTTAAAGGCAGTGGGTTGGTTGTTTCATGACCACTCTATTTCGGCTATCTAAAACAGGGGAGTTTCGTGGCTTGCAAAGGAGGCTACGGGCGGCGTACAATGGCGGCTTCGTGTGGCTAGGGGTGTCGTGTGATAGATGAACCGAGCTGCAACTAATTGGGGTGTCGATTGGCTGTTGGCCGTGCGTGGGTGTTGCTGGCGGTTGCTGAAATTGCCTGAATGGTGGATGTTCCCAACGCAACAGTTTGTTGCTGCGACTGTGAGGAGTTGGCTCTCAGTGGTGCATGGCTGCGATGAAGGTTGGTAGTTACGACAACAAGGAAAACCCGAGAGAAAGGTGGTTTGTGCAGGGTGGCGCCTTGTGGTGGACGATGGTTTGTGGGTGGAGCTGCTTCTGTGCGATGAAACTTGTGAAGTGAAAACTTATAAATATGCAATGCTTACTGATAACCCTAGTGGGACACGTGTATGCTGTGGGTCCAATACAAGATCTCATAGGCTTGGGCTTTTGGCCCAATTAGTTATTAAGTTCCACGTCTTGCAGTGTATAAGGAATAACGAGTGAGCTTTTTCACTGAGTTTTGGGCCTTGAGTCAACTTTAAAACAAAATAAACCAACTTGTCCGAAAATTTTCTCAGTCCATAAAAAGGTTTTTAACCTCATAATTACACCCAACGAAAAAACATAAACATAAACCACCTAAATTAAAAAATAAGCCAGTAGTACATTCTAAACATTTATCCGAAATTCCAAAATGGCTTCTCATACAGAAAAACCCGAGAAAATTTTAGAAAGTAGGCTGGGTGCTAGACCCGGGTGTTACAAATTGTGCTTGGTTGCCGTGCTTGATGAAGACGAATGATTCTACAAATGTCATGCTTGAGGACCACTTACGTCGGTTTCGTGGGTAAACTTCGATGGTGAAAGATGGAATAAGTTGCAAGAATTAGGTCTGTGATGGGCCATGAAGGGGATTTCGGGGGGAAGAAGAAATCTAGAGAAAACAAATGGGTTCTGGAAGGGGGAAAGAAATCGAAGACGGGGAGGGAAATCGAATGAGGGGAACGAAGGGAAAAAAAAAAGAGACGGTGTTGTTTTCAACTACCACGTGGGAGCCGGTTCCGAGGCGGGTCCTCAAGCCGGTTGTATATAGAATTTTTGTTCTTTAAAATATTACAAGGTAAGGTTTTTCTTTTTAAAAAAGTTTTCATTCCTCAAAACACTTTCCACCTTGTACTTTCCTTTGTAAAACTAAAACCTTTCATGCATACAATTAATCTTGTCACTTTTACTTTAGCCAGTACAGACTATTATGCCTTGTATGTTGGGGTTAGTGGTCTTTTTCACACAATTTCGCCCGTGGCTGCAGGTTGGGAATCACTCAGTCAGGGGGCAGCTCTGGGTGCACTACCAATACTACTTATCCGGCATTGCAATCTGCCCAGTCCTCTGGCATCATCATTCATTCATCAATCATGACCATTACGTAGTTTCATACGTTAAAACATTCATTTATTTTCAGTTATTTCCTTTCCTTTCATTCATTCATTTCCTTCTCATTAATTCATTTCATTTCATAAAAACATCTTTTCATAATCATGAAGCATAAAACTTCATCATTAATTTCATAGAATATACATACAATACATACTACATATAGCATCCATTCATATACATACAACTATTCTTGGGGTGCATAAAAAGGGGCTGCCAAAGAAAGTCATTACATACATATACTTAAACC
The DNA here is from genome assembly GCA_022457165.1 of Juglans mandshurica. Taxonomy (NCBI): domain Eukaryota; kingdom Viridiplantae; phylum Streptophyta; class Magnoliopsida; order Fagales; family Juglandaceae; genus Juglans; species Juglans mandshurica. The sequence goes on from CM039622.1 coordinate 22,824,468, forward strand.
TTAATAGCTTAGCATAGATTCATAAAGCATATTTATTCTAAGAAACATTTCATCTCTTTTCATTTCATAAAAGAACATTTTCTCATAAAAGCATTTTATAAGACATTCATTTTCATTTTCATATCTTTTAAAAACTCTAGAAGAGTATGAACGTAATATTTACCTAGACTCCATGCTATGCACATTTCCTCCAATCCGTTCATGTGCGTGTTAGATGGCAACCTACATGCATTCACAACCTTTCGTCATTTCCTTTTCATTTATAGAATACTAAACGTAGAACTTGCATAAAACTATCCCTAACTCTTAGTCCATTCTCTCTCTCATGGCTTTAACCTCTAATTGGTTCTTTACTTAGACTTCTTCCACTTAGACTAGTCATTTTCCAAATAACCTCTATTATCTATTTACTTGCATACTCCTCCATAAGATTCCTAACTATACAAACTTACACCTCTAGCTACTCAAAATATCTATCTCATTTCACTTACACATGTCATCATCCAATCCTTGAAGTATAACCCTTGCCATACATCTTGAGCCTAACTATGAATCTGAAATCCATACTTCATTTTCCTACTAATAAAGTGAGCTTCCTTGCTTCTATTTAATCTCCAACCATTATTCATGAGCCTACAACTTAATCCCACTTCTCCATAAAACCCAACTGCAGTCACAATACCTTTTCTTAAACAATACCCTTCTCCCGTACCTAATCCAATCAACATTAACTCAAGTCTCATTTCACTTCCTCACATTCAAATGCATAACACAAGCCAACTAAGCATACCAATACAATCTACAAAACACACAGTGCGATCCACCAAACATACATGTGTCATACCCCTTTATCACTTAAGATCAACATATAATCTATTTAAGTACCCACTTATTCTTACAAATGCCATCCATATGTAATAAATTCAAGGTACATACTCTGCCCAAATACATACCCTCCACTCCCTTGCAATCCAAACCAATACACCCAATATATGAAATCTGCTCATACCATTTATACACTTACACCACGAATTCACAAAAACAATCACAAACCTAATCATGGCACTTCACTCAATTTACAACTTCACGATAATTCCCCAACACTACACACTACACATAGTTGCTTCACAAACTACTCCATTCACAATCCACCGTTCTCAATACAACACATTTACAACACCATTCAATTTCAGCTTCACAAACACAACAGTTCTAAATGTAAGGGAATAGAGATTATACCATAGCGAGGGGCTGAAAGCTTGCATCGCTTGCTATCTGGCATGATCTCGTGGCATCAAAAGGAGCTGGTTTGGGTTGTGCAAGGTGGTGGAATCGGAGGAGGGCTGAGCTAGAGTTTGGTGTTCTGACTGTGCATGGAATGGAGGAGGACATGGGCTGTTTCGTGGGATTGGTCGTGGCAGGGGATAGGGGTTGCGTCTGGCGGCAGTGCTACCGTGGGTTGTGGTGGTGAGGCCATGAGGCAGGCGAAGGAGAGGGATTTAGAGGCCTCAGGCTAGCTGGGGTATGATGGTGGCATGAGGGTGCAGTCGAGGGTTAGTCGTGGGTGGCGGTGGTCGTGGCTGGAGGTGGCGCATGGTGGCAGCGTGGAGATCGAGTGAGATCTAAGAGGAGAAGAGAGAGAGAGGTTTGGTGGAGAGGACTGGGTGCACGACGGTGGACTGGGGGTTGCGTGGCGTCATTGGGTGGTTGTAGGTGCAACGGGGTGTTTTACGGCAACTCAAAGGTGTCAGTGGCTACCAGGGGGTCAGAAGCAGCATTTGGGCGACGACATGAAAGGGGAAGCAGAGTGATTCGATGCATGAGGATAAGGGAGTTTAGGGCTACTTTCGGATGGGCCGAATGGGCTTCTTCTACTCTTTTCGATTAAGTCCAATAAACATGAGTCTATGTTAATTGTTCAAGAGTTTGGGCTTGGCCCATAGTAGTTATTGTGAGCCATCTATAAGGGTCTTCTATCTGTTATTTTCATTATTGTGCTACTAGGTAGTTTTATCTTTACTACGAGTCAGTTACAGATTTACAGCATATAGCATCTGTGTATGGAGGTTTCTCCGGTATCAAAAACATATCAATACAAACATAATTCCTTTTCCTTTATCTCTGGAGGCTCTCACCCTCGAAGTGAGCTATTTTCCTTATTGTCCATCAGGCCTGTAACAGTTGGCATCAGAGCCAAGTTATCCTTGGCTGCTTCATTATCAATGGCGGAAGGCACTAGGATGAACAAGTTGCAGGAAGGCTTGAACGGGTTGAATAAATCCACAGAATCTCTGTTTAAAACCTTGGAAACGGAGGTGCTAGCGCTAAAGAGGCAGTCTGATGTGTTTGTCCAATAGCTTGCGGCATTGACTTCAGAACTACAGAAAAAGAATGATGAGCATCATGAAGAATCTTCATCAAGAATACATTACAAAAGGGAAGACATAGGGGAGAACAATGGTGAGTTAATCCCAAGGTTAGTAAGGTTGGAGTTTCCCTCTTTCTGTGGGGATGACACCATAGGTTGGCTCTATAAAGCCAGTCAGTTTTTCTTATTCTATAATACACTACACAATCAAAAACTCAGATTAGCCTCCTTTCACATGGAAGGTAGAGCAATGGTTTGGTTTCAAGATATGGAAATTTCAAGATCCATAGAGGATTGAGAAGGATTTGTTAGGGCCTTCCTCATTCGGTTTGGTCCTAGCACTTACGATGATCCTATGGAGGCTTTGACCAAACTAAGACAAACTGGGTCAGTAGAGAAGTATAAAGTGGAGTTTAAAAATTTGTCTAATAGGCTGCATAGATTGTCGGATCCACACAAACTAAGCTATTTTTTGGGTGGATTAAAGGATGAAATTAGACTATCAGTGAAGATTTTCAATCCACCTGATCTCTTTATAGCCTTTAGTTTGGCTAAAATTCAAGAGGAACTTGTGAGAGTGGGTAAAAGAGTCTTCAGGAATCCTTCAATAGGGATGGGGGAATCTAGTCATTTTAAAGGAAGTGGAAACCAAGCTGGATAAAATGTTAGTAAGGCTATAATGCCTGTGCAGAAAATTAACTTAGGCCAAATGAAGGAGAGAAGGGAGCGGGGATTGTGTTATTATTGTGATTCCAAGTGGAATCCGGTGCACAAGTGCAAGAGTCCCAAATTGTTCCTTATAGAAGAGGTGGAGGATGAAGAAGAAAAGAAAGTAGAGGAAGAGGTAGTAAATCTAGTAGAGGAAGGTAAAGAGCTAGTAGAAGTTACTGAAGTAGGCATGAAACATGAGATATCCTTACATGCCTTAATTAGGTCCAATAACCCCAAAACTATGAGAGTGAAGGGTAAGTTGGCTGGTCAGTGGGTAGTTATTTTGATTGATTCAGGTAGCACTCACAATTTCATTGATACCACAGTAGCAAAAAGGTCTTGGCTGACAGTTTCCAGGCAGGACACAGAGACAGTAAGGGTGGCTAATTGTGAGCAATTGTTGTGTGAAGGCATAAGCAAGGGAGCCCAAATTAAAATCCAAGAAAAGTCATTTACTATGGATTGTTTCCTACTGGAATTAGTAGGGTGTGATGTGGTTCTAGGTGTTTAGTGGCTACAAACCCTAGGCACTATCTCATGGAACTTTGAAAGGCTTACCATGCAATTTAACCATCATGAGCAGAATGTTGTGTTGCAGGGAATGATGTCCACACAGCTGCTGGAGGAGAGTTCCTATAGCAAAATCAGCAAGTTAGAGAAGAAAGGAATGGTAATACAGCTAATCAATGAGCCATAAATCATTACCAGTGTGCAGAAATGTCCCATGAATGTGTAGAAAATGCTGGACCAGTTTCTTTATGTGTTCAAGGAACCCAAGGGATTACTACCATGTAGGGAGCAGGACCATGCAATCAACTTACTGCCAAGAGCATAGCCCGTGTCAGTAAGACCCTACAGGTACGCATTCTTCCAAAATGATGAAATTGAGAGAATCATTAAGGAGCTTTTGAATTTTGGGATGATCCGACCCTGTCAAAGTCCTTATTCATCTCCTGATTTGTTGGTAAGAAAGACCGATAGCACATGGAATGTGTGTAGACTATAGGGCCTTGAACCAAGTAACCGTAAAGGATAAATTTCCCATCCCCATGGTGGAGGAGTTGTTGAATGAATTAGGTGGTTCTAAGGTGTTTCCAAAGCTGGATTTGAGGTCTGGTTATCACCAAATCAGGGTGAAGCCCGATGATGTGCACAAAACAACCTTCTGAACCCATGAAGGCCATTACGAATTCTTGGTCATGCCATTTGGGCTAACTAATGCCCCATCCACTTTTCAGAATCTGATGAATGAAGTATTTAGACCTTTTTTAAGGAGGTTTGTGTTGATGTTTTACGATGATATTCTAATCTATAGTAAAGATGAGAAGGAGCATTTACAACACCTACAAATGACCTTAGAAACTTTGAGGAAACACCAATTATTTGCTAAAGAGTCTAAATGTTGTTTTGCATGCTTGGAGGTGGGATATTTGGGCCATCTATTATCGGCCCAGGGGGTAAGAACTGACCCTGAAAAATTAAGGGCCATGGTGGAATGGCCCCAGCCCAAATCTATCAAGTCCTTGAGGGGCTTTCTTGGGTTGACAGGGTACTATACAAGGTTTATAAAAAATCTGTGAAGTCTCATTCGAACTAGACATTTACGCATAATGAACACAAAAATTTCGAATAGGTGCCAAATTTGCCACGATTTAATTCACGTTCAAACGTGTAATATTGTCGTTCGAACTAACAAATCAGAATATTCATTGGCATATTCTTCAAATGTAGAGAAACTCAAAGGATATTTTCGTAACATAATTCGACCAGTGCGTTCGAATGAGGAATTTTCATGTTCGAATAAATTAACATTCAGAGTATTTAGCGCGAAGTTTCCCTGCAAACACATTTGATCACGAGATAACTCCATTCGAACGAGACGATATTGGGTTCGAACTAATAATAGTATTATTATACTTATAGTAATTTCCTATAATTTTAATAATCTATTGTATTAAATATTTTAATATTATATAATATATAATATATATATATATACTATAGCAACTATTTTATATTATAATTGATAATATATAATATACTTTTGGTCTAGTAGTTAATATAATACTTATACTATTTATACTAATTATTAATATATAGTTCTTATTAATATATAGTACTTATAACATAGTTAGTATTATATTATTATATAACTTGAATGAGTATAGTTATCATAACTTATATATAGTAGCTATATAATTAAGCCATTGTAATTATACAAAGTACTTAGTATGTTATAGCTAATAGAATAAATATATTTACAAATAATATACTAAATATATTAAATAAAAGTATTATAATACTATTATTAGTTTTATTTTTATACTTTTGTACTTTGTAATATTAGTATTATTATATATTACTATTAGTAATATAATTAGAAATATATTAGTCTAATAAAAGCTCGAACGAATATTTATCCAGTTTGAACGAGACGCCACGGTCATTATATACCCAGTTCGAATACAATGAAACAAATCACTCCAATTCGAACCTGCAGCCGTCGAGAGCAACGTTTTCGCCCCTTATCTCCGCCTCAAAAACCGCCACTCAACTTCCATAGCAACCTCATATTTGAACTTCTAATAGGTATGGGTCAAGTCTCCACATCTATTGTTTGGTTTTATGTTCGAATGGGTTGTGTTTGGGGGGGTATGTATTTCGAATCCAAAATCCCTCATTTTGGTGCATTCCGAAGAAATAACATCAAAATAATCTGTAGAAATGATTGGGCTTCACTCTTTAATAATTTATAACGTTTAAAATAAAGGATAACATCTAGATTGAGTTTTTTCGTTTAAGGCTAAGTCGACTCAGCCATGGCTATTTGGCTTGTTCCCATTCGAAAGAACTCTACTTCGTTCGAATGCTTAGTTGCCAAACAAATTTATTTCGGTTCGAACAAAATAAATTCGTTCGAATGAACAAAAATTGCTGGTTCGAATGAATAGAACAATCCATTCAAATAGATTTTACTAGTTCAAACAGAATATGTTTCATTCGAACTAATTATTTCAATTCAATTCAATATAGTATAATTCTTCAATAATATAATTTAAATAGTATGGTTAATTATATTCTTACTTTCCTTGTGGTTAAACAATATACTAATGGCATCCAGCGGAAGAAAACGTGCGAGAGATCAACCCGGCCAAAGTAGTGGAGCATCTCATGCTCAGGAGACGAGGCCTATACTTGTCGAGCGTGAGATTATTTTGTTTGACTTATCCGATCTTTCATGGCAGGGACGGAGCATACAGTCCATCTTCACCGAGCGGGGATGGACACTAATCTGTCAGTAGCGAGGGATTGCATATCCAGAGATGGTCGGTGAGTTTTACCGTGCCATGGGAGAGGATAGCGCTGATGCTCTGTTCTACACCTTATCGGTCCGGGGAGTGAGTATTACTTTCTCTCCCTGCATTATTGCTGAGTTCCTTGACATCCCACACGTAAGCGACGCATATCCTGTAGCGGCTACACGGGGACTAGCAGTTGCACCATCTGATTCTGACACACCGGCCGCATACTCCACTCTAGCCCCGAATGTAGAGTTTGATGCTAGTTTAGATGGTAGTGAGGATGAGGATCTACCTGATGATGGTCTCACTGATGATCAGGTGCGTCAGCTAGTGCGAGACCCTTCGGCTCCTCCATATGATGGGAGTAAGGTGATCTGACAGGCCGATTGTATAGCATTTTTCAGAATGCTTAAATTGATTGTTGGCTATAACATCAATCCGCAAAAACACGAGACTAATTTTTGGATCGATCGAGCCAGATTTTTGCTACGGATAGCACGGGGGCACCCCATTGATCTGGCATTGTATTTCTTCCTCTGCATTCGATCGAAGTCACGGTATTCGAGTGGAGGTAGTCTACCATTTGCACTGTTAATATCTAACCTCCTACTTCGATCGGGGGTTACAATGTCTGTGACTAAGCAGAGGTCGCCACAAATAGGGCCCCTTAACAAGATCACATTCAGGAAGAGAAAGGGGAACTTGCAGAAGACTGCACCAGAACAGCCTAGTGCCACGCCGACAGATCCAGCTTCTAGTAGTACTGCGGCTGTTAAGAGACAACCTCCTGGGGCTACTTTGAATAAGGTACGAGCTCTGTTTGTGGAGTTCGTTGAGCCCATCATGGAAAAGCTTAGAGATCTGGAAGGACGCATTAAAATGTTACAAGAGGATGTTGATCTACTTAGCAAATATTGATCGTTTTAGTTATTATTTTACTTTTTTATGTTGTATTAAACATTATATATTTGGGATGTAATTAATGTATGGTTTTTATTTTTCGTGTTTGCTACCTTGTTTATTTTTTTTTTCATTTTACTTGCAGTTCATGATAATATAAAGAATGATACTATCTTTAAAGTTATATTTATATAAATTTAACATAAAATAAATCACTATAAAGTTTTGAAATTAATTACATAAAATTAATTTATGAATTTATAGATATTTTAACTCACCGCAAATCATAATATATAATATATACACATTTTTATATTTTGAAAATGATAACAAATTAATGGCAAAAATATTTATTAGTTTAATGGAAAAAATATATGCACAAATTAATGATGATAAACAAATTAATTTTAAAAATGTCCGTTCGAACAAAGAAATTTAAGTTTGAACGGTTATTAACTTTCCCTAAAAAAAATAAATTAATTTCCCGCCAATATTATTATTTGAACATATTATATACTATTTGAACATACATTAATTACACTACAAGAAAATGGCTCAATTGTGGCGATTTTTCATCTGCTGCAAAAAAAATCGCCGCAATTGGTTTTTTTAGCGGCGATTTTATTTTTGGTCACATAGAATAAACAACGCCTTTCGATTTATTAGGAGTGGATCACTGTACATCTCAATTGCAGCAATTTTGGTAGATATTGCGGCGCTGTATTTCGCTGAAAAGTTAAAAAATTCTTGCGACGGTCAAACAATCGTTGTAATTCTATCTCTAGGGCGCTTAACTCATGGATTGTTTAATTTTCCCCCCGAAACGAAAACACATTCCCTCTCTTTTTTTTTTTTACTCTGTTCTTCCCCATCCCCGAGTTCCTACGATCGCGCGCTGTGATACCCACCCATCATCTCGCTGTGATACCCACCCCCTCATCAGTGGCCATTGTTTGCAGCCCAAAATGGGAGATCACTTCGCCCATTTCCTTCTCACAAAAGCCACTCAAGCCATCTACTCCCATTTTTCTGCCCTAGAGTGTCTGTTTCCTTCGCACAAAAGCCGTATAGGTCATTCCTCGTCGACACAACACCACTCAAGGCAGACAAAGAGTAGCCATTGAAGCAGCTCAGAGATGGAGGCGCCTTAATGCAGTCGAGGCCCAACTCAAGGTCCCTCCTCCTCACCTACCCATCTAATCTGACCAAATCGTGACCCCCTTTGTGAAAGAATGGCTTCGGTGACAGTGTTATCATCGTCGTCACCTTGGCTTTCGTGCGGAGGAGGTAGACAGGCTTGCAATCCTTCAGCTTCCCTCACATTCCTTGCGGGTTCAACAAGGAGAAGCTCGGTGTCGTTGAATGCTGGGAGCAACCCCATCCCTCGTTCCGGGCTGCTTCATTGCTCCTTCGTTCCCTCCTCTTCCTCTTCCTCTTCTTTTTCGTCCTCTTTCTCTTTCCCTTCTTCCTTTTCAGGTAATTTCACCACCGCTTTTGAGTAAGTAAGTATCAAAGTTTGTGCTTTATTTCATGGTATTTGGTCATTCTACCATATGGGCGAGGAAATCTAAAATGATAAAAGATTCATAAGATTTTAATTGCAATAATAATTTAGTTGTCTGATTCCCTTGTCCTCGCTGATTTTAGCCATAATTGACAGCGAGGAATGTTGAAATGGGAATTTGAATGAATTATGCGCAAAATTAATGTTTTTTTCCTTTAATTTTTAGGTTTATCTTTGGGTTTGAATTTGAGTTATGGTATTGGGGTCGGAAGAGAAAAAGCCCGCAGCTTAGTTGTGAGGGCTGGGAAGTTCGCTCTTTGTCAGACAAAGAGAAACAGGTCGCGAAAGTCTCTGGCTCGAACTCACGGCTTCCGTAGACGGATGAGAACCACCAGTGGCAGAGCAATATTGAAGCGCCGACGTGCGAAGGGACGGAAGGTCCTCTGCACAAAGTCCAACCCCAACAGCAGGAAGCGTGCTTAATTGACACTCTGCACGATTCAGTCTCAGTGGGTAAGTGCAATGATATGCAATGTTGTCCAGTAGTTCACAGAGGTGGACTTAGTTGGTTTTCCATCTTATGTGCAATGATAACGATTGTAATCCATCATTAGCAGGTATTTTGTCTATTGCAATTCACTTTTTCTGTCATTGTCTTCTCTTGTTCTTTATATATGATTGATATTTGAGAATTCATGTGCCCCATTGCTTAGCCTGTTAGGCCCGAGCTCTCCAACTATTCGTGGTAATGATATTGTTAATTGTTAAAGTACTGGTGGTTTTATTTCTGCTATATCCGTTCTTCCCTAAAAGATACGTGACGGTATATGGTTGTTTATTTTTTGCGGTATTCCAATTGATGGATTGAACTATTAGAATACCTCCTATATGAAAGCTGGCATTTTGCTTTCCCTTTGATTTGCAATTGATTTGTTCATGAATTCTAGTAGTTAAGAAAAACTCGTGCTAGAACAAAATATTACATTGTCAGGCAATAGACCTAAGACTTCAATGCAATCAACATATTTGATGCAGCAAAAGAGTCACACTTGTATATGGTCTTCTATATACTTTCTAGTTTATTGGGTTGATAGTTCTTGTAATTTTTGGGTTGTGCTTCATTTATTTTTGGTTCAGTTGTTCACATTTTTTTTTTCTCTTTGAATTTATGCACTTGATTGGTTTGGTTCTTTGAAGATAGTGACTAGCATGAACATGCAGGCCAGCAAGTTGAAAGATAGTGACTGTATACTGCCCGAGCTTAATATTTTAGAAGTTACTCCGGGCCTATATAAGAACTACAGTCATGATTAGACTCTTACATGACAAGTTTTCAAAAACATGAGCTGCTAAGATGGATGGCACTGTCCTCGGCCATAGTGAAGTAGGTCAAAATGCCTAATCATCCTTTTGTTCTCTATTTGCAGTGATATTTTCCTTCATCGTGACAAAAGTTTAATGCCCAAAAACCAAGCAGCATGGAGTGCATGGAATTTTCTTGGAAGTAGAGACAATAAAGTATGTTTGACATACTGGCTCAATGTGCTTCAGATTGGTTACATGTTCCATCTGTTGAAAGTCTAATTTTATTAGTAGTTTATAAAGTCCTTCAAGCAGTAGACTTTGTGCATGTTAATCCTACTGGAGTTGTATTTCCACCTCACATATAGTTGAGCACATTAAAATGACACTGCAAGGCTACTAATTTCCTTTTTAGTCGTACTAATGGATTAAAGAAGTTTGAGATTCTTGACAACAACAAAGTGATAATGGAAAGTCCCACTGCCTGGTAAATTCAAGAATGGAATACAGAATAGGGTAACTTTTTCAAAAACACATCCTAAACCTAGAGCTTCCACTTATTGAACTCAATCACTGTGAATCCTTTAGAACAATAGCTCCATTATATTTGACATAGAAATTGATTTAAGGATCCACTGTCAAAAAGAACATTATTTTACCTGCTACATCAAGAGCGCTTCAATAGCTACACCAGAAACTGAACTCCTCAGTCCAACTGGATATCCAAATTCAATGGTATGTGTGCAAATAAGAAGACATATTTTCATGTAAGTGTGAAAGGAAAGCCATTTATTACAAGAAACACATTACATTATTAGTGAAATAATAAGACAAAGAAATGGCATCGTTCTTGTTGCATAGGAGTAACACTTCGATCATTAAAACTTGTACTATATTGTCAAATTGGGATGTCTCCATGCAAATAAGTCTATCAGGAAATGTTTAATGCTATGATTAACCCTCGAAATTTTGGGCTTGCAGAATATTGGTGAAACAGATCTACCTTTTCTTGTGACTCTCAACCCAGACCATACACCAAAAAGAAACACATCCAGTCGCTCATCCAGTCCAATCAGTTGCTGCATCAAAAGCTTTACTTGAGCTTGATCATATCCAAGGGAAGAGAGGAATTTGGTTTTGTGGGGGCATACCAAGGTGAACTTTTTCATGCATGCTGAGACCGACTTACAAATAAATGCCATACTGTAATTTATTTGCGGCGACATAAAATCGCCAAAAATAGTTTTTTACGGCGAAACTTACCCGCAGGAAATACTTCATAAGGGCGATAATTTTAAATCGCTAAGAAAAATAATAAGTTATTTTCGGCGATTTATGGAGTTTTTGTGACGATACATATCGCCGGAAATAGTAGTTCTCAGCGATTTTTAAGGTAAACCTAAAGGCCATTTCTGTCGATTTTTTTAACATTTTCGGCAGACTAAAATCGCCGGAAATAGTAGTTTTTTGTGACGATCTTTGCCTATCGCGAAAATTGATCAAAAATGGCTTTAGGATTTCGGCGAACCTGCAGCGATTTATAAATCGCCGAAAATGATCAAATGCAGCGATTCTGATAGGTATTTGCGACGATTTTGAGCGCTGGAAAAGGCCAGATTTCTTGTAGTGTTAATTTCATGTTCAAATCTATTTTGTTCCATTTGAATGGTTTTTCTTTTTTGAGACGATTTTGTTCGTCAAAAAATACCTTGTTCGAACGAATATTTATTCGTTCGAACGAATTTAGTAACTCAAACATTTTTAGAGAAATTTCATTTTCAAAAATGACTTTTAAGAATCACATTTAATTCCTCCTTAAAAAAATTCATTTTTAAAAGTCATCTCCTGTAGCGTCACATGGCCGGGAGTAAAAGTGAGCAATGATAAATGAGAAGTACTGCTACAACTACCTATTTACAATAACAAATTTCCAAACTCAGGCTGACTTTTTTGTGTTCAAACTTGTATGCGCTCTCGACGAAGGGACCAGAGATTGTCTTTTCTATCCGCTTTAATTTATTTCCTGGAACGGGCAATCTGAGAGTAATTCTTACGAACTAAAAGTCACCGCAAACAAACGCGGACCCCGACCCAAAACAAAGGTGTGAAGAGTTTCGAGGAATTTAGGGATTATAACAGTTTCGAGGAATGGTCACATGCATGACCATTGACCTACCGGCTTCCATTCCGTGACTCCTAGACAACAAGAGGACGGTCACTCATCTTTTTTGCCACGAGTAATTCTTGACTCTCCCTACAGTAGCTGCGAAAATCAGTTTCGATTTAAAGCTTAACGCATTTTCTTGAATTGCCTTCAGCTCGTCAGAATGGATCCGGAATTGAAGCGCGCTGCTGAGGAAGGAAACATTGAGCTCTTGTACGATTCGATACGAAAGCATGCAAAAGTCTTTGACGACATCAATGAGATTTCATTTGTTGACACTCCTTTACACGCTGCTGCATCGGCTGGACAGACCCGATTTGCCATGGAGATCGCCATGTTAAAGCCGTCCTTTGCTACGAAGCTCAATCAAGATGGGTTCACCCCCATGCACCTTGCTTTGCAATATGACCACACCGACCTTGTGCTCCGGCTAATTGATGTTGATAAGGACCTTGTCCGTGTCCAAGGAAAGGGGGGTGCGACTCCTTTGCATTATGTAGCACAAACTGGAAACCTCCATCTTCTGCATGCATTTCTACAAGTTTGCCCCAAATCCCTTGAAGTTGTAACAACTCAAAGGGAGACTGCCTTGCATATTGCACTAAACCACAACAGGTTCGATGCTTTTGAATACCTGGTGGGTTGGCTTCGACGTGCCTGGTTTAGGCATGCCGACTCGTGGGAAAGGAAGTTACTGAATTGGAGGAATGACGAAGGCAACACTATGTTGCACATTGCGGTATCAAGAAATCTACCCCAGGCAAGTTCTGTCCACCCATATTTTATTCTACTGGAATATACAATTAGAGTACTGGAACTCTGATCTATTTCGTTAAGCATAGGTCTGGCTATCTGTAAGAATTTAATTTCCAAAGCATGCTAAGGCTCTTCCTCAAGTGATATTATTACTCATGGTTTCAGTAGCTAGATTTTATTTTGTCCATTTCTCTTTCTAGCAGTCGGACTTTTCTTTAGAGATCTAGTGTACGTACGGGAGTAGTTTAGTACGTAGCGTTGAATGTTTACCGTGTTGGGATCAATAATTATGAGTCTCTACATTGTTCAGGTTGTGAAGTGCTTAGTCAATTGTGCATCAGTTGAAAAAAACATCAAGAACTCAGAGGGTTATACGGCTCTAGACATCTTGCAACATCAACTGATGTTACAAGTTCATGACTACGAAGACATCAAGGCTTTGCTACGTCGTGCCGGAGCTTTAAGTGCGTTGTTTGTTCCTGATGAAGTTCCATCTCTGACAGATTATTTTAGATCCCCTATCTCAATTTATGAAAGGTTCTACATACGCAAGTTTCGTCAGAGAACGAAATTAACAAATGAGGTACGCAATCTGTTGTTGGTGGCTGCTACACTTGTTATAGCAGTTGCGTACCAAGCAGCAGTCTGCCCTCCAGGAGGAGTCTGGCAAGACAACTCCCATCCTGGAATCGATCAGTGCAATAAAACAATCAAGATCAATGCTAATAATGACCATGAAGTGAGTCAACCACCACACCATGCAGGAACCGTAGTCATGAGCACTTCAAACTCATTTTTGTTCTTCATTTCAAACAGCCTTATGTTTTATATAACAGGCATGACAATGATCTTCCTTCTCCCTTCCGGGTTTACTCGCATTTTGTTCCACCTACCCCTTGCATTCCTCGTTTTGTGCTATAATATTTCAATGTTGACCATTTTCCCGACAGCTAGGATCCCATATCTTGCACTTCTTCTGTTTTGTGGATCCATTCAGCTTTGGTCCATCCTCCCGACAATTATAACCGTGTCAGCTAATAGGACGACTGAGAGGCTCAGACGACTCAAATGTACTTTTCTTCCAATAACTGAATTGCTAGACCCAAATTATTCATGGTTTAGTTGGTAATTGCTAGTTTTAATTAATATGTATTGTTTTTGGAATTCCAGCTCTAATCGATAGACGAATGGAAAAGCAACCTCTCTGTCTCTCATTTTCTTATATATCTTTCCCATATTATCCTTCAGCCCCTTCCTCTTGTATTTTTCTTCGTGCAATTATCCGTTCATTTACAGATTTACATTAATAGTTTATGTTACTGGCCTCTAAGTACTGTACCCTTGTAATGTCCCCAAAGAAATTTGACGGAAATAATTTCTTTTATTTATATTTTACATATGCCATGAACAATTAGGAAAGATTCACAGATCAAAAACTAATTAGGTTTTTGGTTTGGAAGCATAATCAAACTATGATCCGGCAAGGGAACGTATTACTATTTAGATTTTTTTGAAGTATTTAGGATCATACTAGGATTAATTAGGTAAAATGGATTGCACCATTGGATTTGTAAGAATTTTTAAGATTTTATAGTGCAATAAAAGTTTTCCTGATTTTCGAGTGCCATATGGACCAATCGGAGAGCTAGCACACCACATCATCAACCAACGGTCACCATACCATTTAGGACATCCAACTCAACCAAGAAACATTAGGAAACCTCATTGACTCATGGCACCATCACTACCCTCATCCATTTAGATCTCATTTACACATGTCAAGCTTAGTACAGTGTAAGAAGGATGAGTATGAAACAAGGCAAAACCATGTCTTTTTTACAAAGGTCTTACACCTTTTTGTAGCCCATTCCCTACCCTTTCCAGCCTTGTACTGTAAGACCCAGCCCACTATCAGGCCCAGGCCCGTGGAAGCATCTCCAGAATTCACGTCACACTGTTTCACGTCCACCTTCCATTTTCATGCACATTCGTTCATCCTTTTTCTCTAGGTTTTATCTCTTTACTATTTATATCTTAACAACCTCAACCCTAGAATAAGTGCTGCATGTTCTCCTCTTCACAGAAGGCCAAATCGAGATCCCCTCTCCACTGCGCTAGCAAGGATCATTGCCGTCAACCACAGCCTCCATTACCCACTATTTTCTTTTAAAAAAAAAAGTGTGAATCTAGTGAACCACTGCACCCACACGTTGCTGGCTCACAATTCATCCACTCTCCATTGTAAACCTCTATCCAGACCTCACCACCGTGCCCAGCCACAAAAAGCTGCCACCCAACGCCCCCATAGCCTCTTTTGTAAGCCTCGAAATCCTCTGTTTTAGTTGTCCAAAAACTGAGCAACGTTCAAGCCGCTGCAATCACCCTCCACCGAGAGCTCCACCACATTCTGACCCCACAGAAACTGCCGGCGAGGACTTCCCATCACCCCATTTTGCCGCACGCCACCTCAAGTTCCCCAGTAAGCTCACGCCATTTTTGGTTGGTTGGTCTTCTCTCTTGGTCTCTCCCTTATTCTCTCACCGTGTGCCTCTCTCGCTCGTCGCTCTCTCTTTCTCTCTCAACCAGTGACCATGCGCCACCCCCCCTCCGCCGTAGCCAACCGCCAGCTCCATGTCGTCATGCCCCGTTCTTCGTAAGTGTTGTCGCTGCACTGTTGTTGAGTTTTTTTTTTTTCTATTTCCTGGTAATTCATTATACGATGTACATATATATATATATGTAACTTATGTTAACCAAATAGTAGGAAGTACTATTACCTTTTTACCCCTTACAGTGTGCCTCCAGATTTATTGTTTCGGGTGTTTAGTTTAATGAGTTTATATTATGTACTTTGGGTTTGAAATCATTAGTATATTACGTGGGTTGCAAAGTATGTTTTTTTATTTGGGAGTAGACGTGTGGAATTATACTGTTAAGTTGGTTTTTGTAAGAGTATGATATTTTAACACAAGAAATAAGTGGTTAAAAGAAGGTGATCAGAACTCCAAGTGTTTTCTTGCAGTTGTATCGCAGTGTCGGCGTGGTTAGGTCATTTCTCAGATGAGGTTGGCAGATGGTACTTTGCTAAATTAGCCGGAGAAGGTTTACTTGGGGGTGGTGGATTACTTCACTAATTTTCTTACAAAGATGCCACAGATTGAACCCGCAGATCTATCTCCTTTTCTGGGCTTGGAAATATCTGAGGAGGATAATTCAATTTTGTGTTGCTTGCCTTTGGAAGAGGAAGTGAAAGAGGCCATTTTCTCGATTCCAGAGCATAGTAGCCCTAACCCGGATGGGTATGGTTCCTCTTTTTGTATTTCTTGTTGGCATATTGTGAAAGAAGAGGTGGGGGAGGCTGCAAGGGATTTTTTGTTTGGGTTCTCCATTACCAAGGTTCTATACTTCGTCATATATTGTGTTAATTCTGAAAGTGCTGGACCCCAAGTGTTTTGAGAAATTCAGGCCAATAAGCCTATGTTCTGTGGCTTATAAGATTTTTTCAAAAATCCTGGTGAATCACTAATTGACGGGTTTTTTGCCTAGACTAATTTTGGCTGAACAGGGGGCATTCATTCTGGGTCGTAGTATTTTTGAAAACATAACTCTTGCTCAGGAGATGGTTCATGCGTTGAAGAGGAAGACAGTTGGAGGAAATGTGATGGTAAAGCTGGATATGGCAAAGGCATATGATAGGGTGCATTGGGATTTTTTATTAAATGTCCTGGCTAGCTTTGGTTTTTCGGAAAAATTTTGTAGTTTGGTAAAGGAATGTGTGGCGTCCCCTTGGTATTCGGTGATGATGAATGGGTCGTATAAAGGTTTTTTCAAGTCCAAGAGTGGCCTGCGGCAAGGTGACCCTTTGTCGCCATATTTATTTATTTTGAGGAGGGTCGTATTGGTAAGTATTATCATCCTAGAGGGGCACCGTTTGTGTCTCATCTGTTATATGCAGATGATATTTTAATTTTTTGAATGGTGAAAAAAGATCTTTGCGACAATTGGGGTCTATTTTATCATGCTATGAACTTTGGTCAGGCCAGCGGGTTAGTAAAGAGAAATCGGCAATTTTTTCCTCACCAGGTATTAGTGCTACTAGGCAGCGTGGTTTGGTGTGTTTAACGGGGTATGCACCTGGTAATTTTCCAGTCATGTATCTAGGGGTTCCGTTGATATGTGGGCACTTGAAAGCCGTTCACCTGGATCATTTGGTTGCAAAAGTTCGGGCTAAGGTGGCAGGGTGGAAGACAAGGCTATTGTCGCAAGTAGGGGTGTAATTTTGAACCGGAAAATTGGTCCCGACTGGCCCGGTTCAAAACTGGTAAAACCGGTCCTATCCGAGACTGGTTCTTATAATGGAAAAACCGGCCGTTTTCGGTTTTGAGATTTTTTGGCCCGGACCGGACTTGTTAATTAAAAATATATATAAAAAAATAATATTTATATTATTGTATATATAAGTTTTATTCAAAATATTATATATATATATATTAATAATTAATATATATAAGTTTTATATATTATGTATAATTATAAATTTTTATGTGAAATTTTATATATAATATAGATAATTAATAATTAAATATATGAAATAATATCATATATGAAATAATTTCTTATTATAATTTATAAATTATTACATAAAATGTTAATACTAAATCACTAAAAGTTTATAACTAATACTAATACTCTAATATAGACTAATGACTATAGTTATAATTATAATTAATACTACAAGTTTTTACTAAAAGTTTATAATTAATACTAATATTAAATATATAATTTATAACTAATACTAATATATACCTTATAACTATACCAATAGTCTATAACTAATAGTTATAGACTATTTAACTATTTAACTAATACTAATAGACTAATAGTCTAATATAAACTATAGATTATAGTTATACTTATAATTACTACTATAAGTTTTTACTAAAAGTTTATGACTAATACTAATATATAACTATACTAATAGGCTAATATTAATACTATTATATAGTCTAGTATATTATATAGCTATACTAATATACAAGTCTATGACTATTTAACTAATAGTCTAATACTAATAGTTTAATATTGACTATAGACTATAGTTATACTTATACTAATATAGTTATACTAAATCACTATAATTAGTACTAATATATAACTATACTAATATGCTAATATTAATATTATCATATAGTCTAATATACTATTAGCTATACTAATATATAAGTTTACAACTATTTAACTAATATTAATAGTTTAATATAGACTATAGTTATAGTTATACTAATATAGTTATACTAAATCACCATAACTAATACTAATATATAACTATATTACTATACTAGTAGGCTAATATTAATACTATTAGACTAGTCTAATACATTATATAGTTATACTAATGTATAAGTCTATAACTATTTAACTAATACTAATAGTTTAATATAGGCTATAGACTATAGTTATAGTTATACTAATATAGTTATACTAAATCACTATAACTAATACTAATATATATGTTTATAACTATACTAATATATAAGTTTACTAAAAGTTTATAACTAATACTAATATACAACTATACTAATAGTCTAATATAGACTATGATTATACTTATACTAATATAGCTATACTAAATCACTAAAAGTTTATAACTAATACTAATATATAATTTATAACTAATAGTCTAATACTAATATATAACTATACTAATAGGCTAATATTAATATTATTATATAGTCTAATATATTATATAGCTATACTAATGTACAAGTCTATAACTATTTAACTAATAGTGTAATACTAATAGTTTAATATAGACTATAGACTATAGTTATACTTATACTAATATAGTTATACTAAATCACTATAACTAATACTAATATATAACTATATTAATAGGCTAATATTAATACTATTATATAGTCTAATATATTAATAGGCTATACTAATATATAAGTCTATAACTATTTAATTAATATTAATAGTTTAATATAGACTATAGTTCTAGTTATACTAATATAGTTATACTAAATCACCATAACTAATACTAATATAGAACTATACTAGTAGGCTAATATTACTACTATTAGACTAGTCTAATATATTATATAGCTATACTAATATATAAGTCTATAACTATTTAACTAATACTAATAGTTTAATATAGATTATAGACTATAGTTTATTAAATGTATTATAAATATATATAAATTTTAATTATCATTTAACAAAAAACACATTGAAAAATGAAAATAATTAAACTTTAATTAAATACTAAAGGGCCAAAGGCCAAACAGCGCCATTTTCAATTTGAAAACCCTAAATCATCTTCATCTCTTTCGTGAATCGTCGTTCTAGACTTCCATTTCCACCTCTCGTCTCGGTCTCACACAGCAGTCTGCTCTCACCTCTCGCTCTCTCCTTCTCTTGTGCCGTCGTGCGCACTGCGCTCAGTGGCTCACTCTCTCCGTCTCTCGTGCCCGTGAGTCATGACTAACTTTGCTCTCGTCTCTCGCTCAGTCGCAACTCTCCCGTCTTTCACTCTGATAGACAAGACAGCTGATAACTTTTAGGTCAATTTCACAAACTTACATCTTGTGTTTCGGAACTCTCTCACCTGGAGTGTTGTGGCTTCAGCTGAGTCTTAAAAATTGCTTGCTAGAATATTTTTTGTTATAAACAAAAAACCATTTACTTTTCTTGGGACTTTGAACAGTCGTTACGTAGAGTTGGGGGTGTGTGTGTATATTCTGGTGAGGTCAAAGTCAATGTAATTGAGGATACGAGCACTACAACAGAATGTGTGTTTTGTGACAGAGGAAACTGTCACAAAAAAATGGTAAACCGTCACTAAACATATTTGGTGACGGTTTGAAACCGTCACCATGACCGTCACCTAAAGTGCGTCACAGAAAACATTTGGTGACGGTTTACTGTTCAACCGTCACAAAAAATATTTTTAGTGACGGTTGGAAGTGTTCCGTTCTGTACAACGTTCGAACGTTCCTTTTTTTGTGATGGTTATGAACTGTCACAGAAAATAACGTTCGGACGTAAAATTAAACGTTCGGACGTTATACCCGACCGATTGGCGTTCGAATGAGAGAAGTTGACGTTTGTTGTATATCGTTCGAACGTATCATATTTACGTTCGAATGTTAATGCGGCCGAACGTTAATTACAATAAACATTCGAACATTTGTTCGAACGTAAACGTAAATGTTCAAATGTAGCGCGTTTAATGTTCGGACGTTATTTCGAATGTAAACGAAGGAGCGTCCGAATGCAAGTTTTTTGTTCGAACGTTAGTCGGTTTAACGTTCGAACGATTCAATTGTATTTACGTTCGAACGTTTGTTACAGTGTGAACCAACGTTCGAACGATTTTTATTTACATTCGAACGTACAGATCAGAAATACTAATTTCATAAAATTTAAAAACAAAATACCAATGGTATCATATTACATACCCAATTAACAAGTAACAATGTCTTATAAAAGTACAAAATTAGATATTAAAACTAGTCAGAAATATTGATAAAATTTATTTCTTCTTTTTCCCTCGCCCACGGGGATTCTGTTGCAACGACATAACACGCTCCATTTGCACCATCATCTCTCGTTGCACTTGCTCTTGCACTTCACTGCGTATTCTTTCCTCTTGGTCTCTCTGTTGGTCCTGCAAACGCGTCTCCAAATGAGACTGTCGTTCTAAGAGAGACTCTAACTCTTGCTGTCTCGACCTCATATACTCATTCTCACGCCGTGCAGCTTCTAAATCTGCTGTAAGATTATTAATTTGTGAAGCCGATGAGGTTGAGGAGGATGAACATTTATGCTTGATAGATCGTCCCAAACCTCTTGCCATACTAGACTGCGGCCCGAGCACTTGGGTGAATATGTCTATGTCACTAGGAGAGGATTCCACAGAAGTCGACTGCATCTCCAACATTTTGCTCTGCAATTTAAAAGGTAATGATCGTAAATATCTAGTAACGTATTAAAAGAAATAGAAATAAGAAATAAACTATTAAAATGTTCTATAAAAAATTTATTTAACAAAATTAAAACTGCTTACATAATTATCTGCAGCGACAGGATCCATCCACTCACTATGCTCATTAGTGTGAGCAGCAGCATAGACATGAATGAGGGAAAAGTTTTCAGGATCATCACGTTTCTAACAAAGCGACAATATTAGCAATTTTGAAAAGAATTAGTTAGTACTTATCAGAAAGAATATCAGGAAAATAAATGAATTCTATAATTTTTTAATTACCATTTTTTCAGCAAGACGGTGGAATGACCTTGAACCGGCACGATGGTGGACAGTCAGAACGGATCTATTCTGTGCATTTGTAGAACTCAAGTGCTACAAAATATATTAAAAATGTTAATTGTAATATGTATACATATAATGTATAAAACGAATATGAATGTAAATAATTAAAAGATATAAATGTAAAATACCTGATAATCTGGAGATGCGAAAAGATCACAACACTTTCTCCAATCATCTAACTTCATCTGCTGAAAAGGAGACTGCGCAGCCTCTTCCAACGTCTCAAACTTCTTGAAGTGGTCATGACATCGTCCTTTGTGACGTCGGAATAGTGTAGCCATCAACTCATTCACGGTTCTGAAATCCTCGCTACGGCCAAAGTCGAGGTCGAATTCATCCTAACAAGGGAATCAGGTAAAAAATATAATATATTATTCTAAGTGAAAAAAATGTACTGAAAAGTAAACTCACCAGCACACGACTTCGAATGTGCTCCTTAATCTCATTCGGAACATCTCGCCATGAGCGCACATAAAATGGAGCATAAGCTCGAACTACTATGCCAATATAGGAGGAAAGCGCTGCTGCACTATCATCCACTCCTCCAGTGGAATTATCAGGAATTGTGATCTTCAGTTTACCGTGCCTTCTATTTTTTTCAAGAGAGATTCCACGTGTATAGCCACGACCGCGACGTGCAGATGCATGAACTACATGATAATAATAGATATACTATAATTACAATTATATAGTTATTGAGAAAAAAGTATATAATTATAATTATATAATTATCAACGACAATATTTCCTTACTGGTAGGTGTCGACTGGCTGTTGTTCTCTTCTGTGTTAGCTTGATCTTCAGGAACGGATTCCTCGAGTGGGGAGTCCTCAATGGATTCAGGACTTGGACTTGGCGGAGGCACATTTCTTCGTTGTCGTTTTGGCGGCATTCTTTAAAATAATTAATTATATCAAAGAAAATTAATTAGAAGAAATTATGAAAATTTAAGATATTTTATAGTCACCTATATAAATAAAATATTTAGTACTTTTACTCTTCAGATGAATTTTCCATGCTTGTTTCAGAATCCCCATCAATAACATCTTCATCATCATCATGCACCTCTTCTTCATCATCTTTATCTACCTCCTGCCCGGATTCTGATTCGTATTCATCTTCTGACTCGTCTTCTTCATCTTCCTCCAAACTGACTTGAATTGAATGATCATTTAATACAGACGGGTCGAGATGTACGGGTGGGACATCATCTCTACACAAGGGGACCAACTCGAGTGCACCGAGGTCAACAAACAAGTTAATACCCTCTCCATCTTCCTGGTATGCCTCAACAATCGGATTGTCATCTTCATCTCCACTATTCTCGTAATCTGCACTCGTTCCTGCTTCATATATATTTCGAGGAACAAATTTTTGTACGACTCGCCAAGTTATCTCCCCACTATCTTCATCAACATTTTTTATTGGATCAATCAAGTAATAGACTTGGGTAGCTTGACAAGCCAATACGAATGGATCATCTTCGTACCATTTAGATGCAGTATTGACACTCGTAAAGTGATTATCCCTATGTATCGAAACCCGACTACCGCCTAGATCCCACCAATCACATTTGAAGACATATGTTACAGACCCACCCAGATATTTCAATCCGATAATATCACGTATGACACCATAATAGTCAATATCATCTGTTCCATGACTCCCCTCGACCAACACACCACAATTTTGAGTCTTTCTATTACGTTCACGGTCCAAAGTATGGAATCTATAACCTCGAACCGTGCATGCAGTATATCGAATTGCTCTATTTGAGGGACCACGGGCCAATGCATACAATTCAGAAGAAATTGATCCGGGATCACGAGCACGTTGTTCCAAAATCTAAAAATTGAAATAGTATATATTTATTATTTTATTATCCAGAGTTAAAAATTTCACAATATAACATATATATAATTTTAGTTCATACACGTTCTTCAAACCATCCCGGAAATTCTTCCTCGTGTCTTGCCTCTATATTTTCTACGCCTTCCGTTCTAAGTTTGTCCATGTGGTCACTGTTATAACATGTTGCAAAAGAAGTATATTTTGAGCACAACAATTCTAATTAATTTAAAGAAAACTATAATTATTCAAATAAATTAAATGACATACCTAAGATAATCATCAATCTCTCGGCAGTTATTTAGCACATACCACCGAACTTTACCCAACTCTCCATCAATTAAATCGTAACCTGTTTGTGCACCCAAGGGTCGTACATTCTGGGAAAACACTGATAACTCACGAGGAGGCGGAGTAGCAAGATCAGCATTTCGCTCTTGACGACTAAATCGTGTCTCAACACCACGAAGATATAGAGAGCAAAATGTTAACCATTCATCGTGTATATAAGCCTCTGCTATTGAACCCTCAGCTTTGGCTTTATTCCCAACAGTGCGCTTCAATCGACCCAAATATCTTTCAAC
Source organism: Juglans mandshurica (assembly GCA_022457165.1). Taxonomy (NCBI): domain Eukaryota; kingdom Viridiplantae; phylum Streptophyta; class Magnoliopsida; order Fagales; family Juglandaceae; genus Juglans; species Juglans mandshurica. The sequence goes on from CM039622.1 coordinate 22,848,244, forward strand.
TGGATACATCCAACGGAACTGCACCGGTCCACCCAGAAGTACCTCTCGCGGTAAATGTATTGCTAAATGGACCATGACATCAAAAAATGATGGTGGAAAGATCTGCTCGAATTTACATAGTATATTAGCAATGTCTTCTTCCAATTTCGACAACACATCTCGATTTACTACCCGAGCGCACAAATCCTTGAAAAACATACATAGTTCAGATATGGCGACACGTACATTAGATGTCAGCTTCCCACGAATTCCCACAGGTAATAACTTCTGCAAAAAAACGTGACAATCATGACTTTTCAATCCATTGATTTTCCAATCATCAGGACTCACGCATCTACCAATATTTGAAGCATAACCATCTGGCAACTTCACACCTTGCAACCATTTACAGAAATCAATCCTCTCCTCCCTCGTCATCGTAAAACATGCATGCGGCATGACTACCCTGTTGCCTTCCACCCGCAAATGCAAATTATGTTTAATTCTCATTCTCTCAAGATCTTTCCTCGTCTTGATCGTGTCTTTCGTCTTTTTGTTAATACTCATCAATGTACCCAGTATATTATCACAAATATTCTTCTCTATGTGCATTACATCCAAACTATGTCGCAACTTGCATGACGACCAATACGGCAAATCAAAAAAAATACTACGCTTTGTCCAATTCAATTCTGATACGGCTCGTTTTCTCTTGTTCTTTCCCCGACCTTTGCCAAAATTGTTCGCTCTAACATGTTGCAGTTGTTCCACTATCTCTTCTCCAGACAACTCTTTTGGTGCAATCCTATCCTCTACTCTCCCATCAAACTTGGCACATTCTCTTCTCCATGCATGATTTGCTGGTAAATAACGTCGATGACCCATGAAACACAACTTCTGAGAAAATTTTAGCCACTCACTAGTAGTTTCTTTATTACACGTCGGACACGCTAACTTCCCTTTCGTACTCCAGCCGGAAAGATTCCCATACGCCGGAAAATCATTTATGGTCCACATTACCGCAGCATGCATCTGAAAAGATGTCGACGTAGATGCATCATAAGTTCTAACCCCTGTTTCCCATAACTCTTTCAGCTCTTCAATCAACGGCTGCATGAATACGTCAATATCATTCCCAGGTGATCTAGGGCCAGGGATGAGTAAAGTTAACAAAAAGTTTGGCGCCTTCATGCACCTCCATGGTGGAAGATTGTACGGAATCAATACAACGGGCCAAGTGCTATAACTTGTACTCATATTCCCAAAAGGGTTGAATCCATCGGTTGTGAGTCCCAGGCGCACGTTACGAGCTTCTAACCCGAACTCTGGATACTGATTATCGAAAGACTGCCACGCAAGTGAATCAGCTGGATGCCTCATATACCCGTCATTCTTAACTCTTTTCTCCTCGTGCCACCTCATATCATGAGCTGTTTTCTTACACATATATAGTCTTTGCAACCTAGGTTTCAAGGGAAAATACCGCAACACCTTAACCGGCACGTTTTTCTTACCTTTCCACCTCGACTCTCCACATACAGGACATGCTTGTTTCTCCTCGTTCTCCTTCCAGAACAATACACAATCATTCTTGCATGCATGTATGGACTTGTACTCAAATCCTAATCCCTTTCTCAACTGTTTCGCTTCATAAAAGTTCTTAGGCAATGCAGACCCTTCGGGAAGCACCTCGTTAAATAAGTCCAATACCATGTTTATTGCTTTCGTCGACATCCCACACAATGATTTTATGTGAAGCAACCGCACAATAAACGACATTTTGGAATGTTTTGTACAACCTGGGTAAAGCTCGCGCTTTGCATCTTCCCACAGTGAAGGAAAATTTTCACAATCAGTCCCTGATCCACCACTTGAGGCATTGTCATTAACCTCATCCATAAACATCCCAGCTCCAATGTCACCCAACATCTCCTCCATGTCATCATGCTCATAATCATCATCCATGTGCCGTAAATAATTGTGATGATCGACCAATACATCTGCTGACCCTTCATACGGCTCACCATGCAGTACCCATCGCGTATACCCCAGATCCATACCGTTCACAAATATATGACGCTCTACTTCATCCAATCCTATCGCACACAAATTTTTACACCCTCGACATGGACACTTAATGTAACCACGACTATCAGCAGAGGCCCGTGCAAAATCAATGAAAGTTCTTACTCCACATGCATAGGGTACGTAATCCTTTCCAAGTCTATCGTCCAGACGCATCCAATTTTTGTCCATTTCTAAAAACATCCAGATATTAATAACACGTACATTGAAAACTCACATGCATGTCTTGCCTCCAATTCTCATTACTTTTTTGATAAGGTAGTTGGTCCTATCCCATTCGAGATTATATTCTCCATATTACACAAATCTCGTCACTCTACTAATTTCCACGTTAGTAGAAATTCCGGCAGCACCTCCCCATAATTCTCCAAGTATACATGTTCAAATATCGGGATTGTGACCCTACGAACAGTATACCCGAAGAACAGTAGAAGAAGATACCGAAACTTCATATTAAACGTAGAAAGTAGCGAGTAACAAAAATGTGTAATACAAATAATATAATCTCAAACTGTCCACACTGGACAATTCAGGAATCAGTGGACACATAAATGTACACTGATTCCCAAACGGGTCTAAGGGTATTTATGCAATGTCACACGCATCTAGCAAAAAATCATACAACAATATCTCCATGTTGTTTAAATTAACAATGTCACCTTCAAGTAGTGTTATATTGTTAAACTAAAGAGGGATGGAAGATTATGTGACCCTACGTTTCGTGTCTTGTACACAACGAGGGAGAATGATCTTGAAGAAATGTTTAAATTTTAGTCTAATTACTTAACCGTCACAAACTGTCCGACCTTGACAAGTCTCAAGGCCGAAGAGACTATGACAGTCAAGCAATTAAATTGAAATTTCAACATTTCTTCAAGATCATATTCCCTCGTTGTGTACAAGATCATTATTCTTAAAGTATAATTTTAATTGTTATACTTAAATTTCAATGGTTATACTATAATTTTAATTATTATAATTCTTAAAGAGTTACTTTTATGCATGTTATTACTTAATTTCAAATATTATTATAAATATTTAATTATCATACTTAAATTTCAATGGTTATACTATAATTTTAATTATTATAATTCTTAAAGAGTTACTTTTATGCTTGTTATTACTTAATTTCAAATATTATTATAATGCGTTTTATTATCATACTTAAATTTCAATGGTTATACTATAATTTTAATTATTATAATTCTTAAAGAGTTACTTTTATGCATGTTATTACTTAATTTCAAATATTATTATAAATATTTAATTATCATACTTAAATTTCAATGGTTATACTATAATTTTAATTATTATAATTCTTAAAGAGTTACTTTTATGCTTGTTATTACTTAATTTCAAATATTATTATAATGCGTTTTATTATCATACTTAAATTTCAATGGTTATACTATAATTTTAATTATTATAATTCTTAAAGAGTTACTTTTATGCTTGTTATTACTTAATTTCAAATATTATTATAAATATTTAATTATCATACTTAAATTTCAATGGTTATACTATAATTTTAATTATTATAATTCTTAAAGAGTTACTTTTATGCTTGTTATTACTTAATTTCAAATATTATTATCACAATTTTTCAAATCCATATCACAACATATTCACAATAACTCACAATATATTCACAAAATAACATGCCACATGTATTAACAAAGCCTAATGACAATACATTTCTAATAATAAACACGATATTTCAAATTTATATCACAACATATTATTATAACTCACAAACAATATAGAAACTATACCAACAATAATCACAATATGATAAAAAGTAAGCATAAAATAACATGCCACAAGTATTAACAAAACTTAAGGACAATATATTTGTAACAATGTAAACATATTCAAACGTCATTCACAAATAATAATTTAAATATTTCAAGTCTATATCACAATAACTCACAATATATTCACAAAATAACATGCCACATGTATTAACAAATTCTTAAACTTTAGTAAGCAATAAACATGTATTTACAAAGCCTAATGACCATATATTTCTAATAATAAACACAATATTTCAAATTTATATCACAACATATTTAAAATAACTCACAAACTATTTACAAACAATAATCACAATATGATAAAGAGTAAGCATCAAATCACAACAACATATTGATAAAGTTTAGAAATATACCTAGCACTCACAATATCCTCTTACAAATCAAAATCTTCAAACTTCCCAAAACAAGCAATCCTTCAAAAAAATACAACACTAACTTATTAGAAATATTCTATAACAAAAACACATTCTATAAATATCATAAAATTTAAATAAAGACAAGAAATAAAAATATTATCTTACCAAAACTCACCTCTCTCTCACACCAAAACTCAACTCTCTCTAACTCAACTCTCTCACTCCAACTCTCTCTCTCTCTCTCTCTCTTCTCTCTCTCTCTCTCTCTCTCTCTCTCTCTCTCTCTTTCTCTCTCTGTTGCGCGCACGGGAGAAGAAGAAATAATGCGCTTCCTCCCGTGCGCGTACTGATTAAGTTCTAAAATTATTACTTTAAACGTTCGAACGTTTAATTTTTACGTCCGAACGTTATATTCTAAAATTATTCCCGCCCAGAACGTTCGGACGTTTACAATACACGTTCGAACGTACCCTTCTTATGATATAACATAAAATCTAGCGGGAAAGTTCCCGCACTTTCCTCATATATGTTCGAATGTATCACAATTTTTCGTTCGAACGTTTGTAGATTTATAGATAAACGTTCGAACATTTAACTTAAACGTCCGAACGTACATTTCATGAAAGTGTTACCATATTTGAGCGGGAAATCTCCCGCACTAATTTAACTAACGTTCGAACGTTGACAGATTTAATGTTCGAACGTATAGTATAAACGTCCGAACGTCTGAATAATCACACAGATACCTTAATCGAGCGGGAAAATTCCCGCCTCTTAGTTTAACGTTCGAACGTTAACTTGAAACGTTCGAACGTACGATTCCTACTATACTTAACTTATAGTATAATAACTATACTACATTTTAAATATCTATAACTATATACTACATTGTATAGTATGATAGCATAGTATAATTTAAATGATAAACTATACCATATATATAAATCAATAATATATATTAAATTGTTACTTATTAAATTCTTTATTATATACTAAGTTATAGTATAATAACTATACTACATTTTATATATCTATAACTATATACTACATTGTATAGTATGATATAGCATAGTATAATTTAAATGATAAACTATACCATATATATAAATCAATAATATATATTAAATTGTTACTTATTAAATTCTTCAATTATATACTAAGTTATAGTATAATAACTATACTACATTTTATATATCTATAACTATATACTACATTGTATAGTATGATAGCATAGTATAATTTAAATGATAAACTATACCATATATATAAATCAATAATATATATTAAATTGTTACTTATTAAATTCATCAATAAACACCATAAACTCATAAACTATTCACAAAATTCACAAACAATAATCACAATTATTTCAAGAGTAAGCATAAAATCACAACAACATGTATATATAAACATATTGCTAAACTTTATAAATATAACAAGCACTCACAAAAAAACCAATAATCTAATTGTCAATAATATTATATAACATCTTAATATATAACTTAAACATTTATAATATAATATATTATAGATAAAATTTTGGAAATTAAATTAAAAAACGTTCGAACGTAATAATAAGTACGTTCGAACGTTCTGTGTATATAAGGCCAAAACCGAACGTTGAAACGACATTTCAACGCCCGTTACATCGTCTTCTCCGTTATTTGCCACCACGCCTCCGTCACCGCCGCCGTCAACTCCGCCATAACCGTCACTAAAAGGTAGGCATTCATCTTTTATGCAAATATCATGTATTTTATTGAGATTTAGATTGAGATTTGGATTGAGTTTTGTTTAAAACCGGATAAATATTACCGGATGTTCAACTTGATTTTCCGGCCACCACGGCCAGTCATTGGCCGAATAGTCACCGTAGAAATGTTTCTTGAAGTGTATACTTCATTTACATGGTGACATTTCGGCATTTAGACTCTTGTAGAGAAATTTTCGAGATTTCAATAATGGCTGAGTCGACTCAGCCATTCTGCGTCGAAACGTTCGAACGTTTCATCGTGACATTCGAACGTACGATGTTTAAATTACAGAGCCGTTACGGCTTCCACGTTCGAACGTTAATCGTCTTACATTCGGACGTTAATATTATTATACGACATACGTTCGAACGTGAATATTTACTTTCGCACGTAAATCACATACGGTCGGACGTTTAATTATAACATCCGAACGTAGTGATTTTCTACATTATTCATGCTTCGACGTTCGGACGTTCATATTTACGTTCACACGTAAAACAAATACGTTCGAACTTAAATTCGAACGTATTTGTTTGCTGCTTATGTTCGAACGTACATCTGTACATTCGAACGTATTTGTTTTACGTTTGAACGTAAATTTATTTACATTATTTTACGTGCGAACGTATAAATTAACGTCCGAACGTTATCTTTAACGTTCGAACGTTAACGATAAAACGTTCGAACGTTAATGCAGAGCATCTTAAAATTAATACAAAAAAATGCATTATTGTAAATAATTTTTTTTTTCCTTTTCTATTTTCAGGATATGGCTCTTCCACTGCATACACGAAAACGAGGGAGGGAAGGAGCCACGTCGGACACTGCCCGTATCGGAGCTCGTACTGTTATGGTAGAGAGAGAGGTCTTAATTAATGAGTTCGACGAACTCTGTTGGCAGCAGACGAACCTAAGAGATGTTTTCCTCAGTAGAGGTTGGGGAAATATCTGCACATTGAGGGGGAAGGTATACCCCTCAATGGTTCAAGAATTCTATATGGGGATGTGTGACATGCCTCCAGATGCATCCTCTCACACCGTGACTGTACGCGGTATTTCTATTGAGGTATCGGCAGATGTCATCGGCGAGCACCTCGGGATTCATCGAGGTGCTCAGACTACACACTCAACACCCCGTGAGGATGTAGGCACTTCTACATCATCTACTGGCCGGGGATGTGAGCCAGCATCAGCCAGAGATGCAGGCCAGTCAGAGGCTGAGGATACTGGCGTCGAGGCTCGGGATGATGACCGAGACGAGGATTTCTACATCCTCACCGGGAGGGATCGCATGCAGATCGAGCGGAAGAACGCCTTCAACCAGATCCATCTGCTGCATTTCTTCCGCATGTTGCACCTGATTGTTGCAACAAATGTCGATCCTGTGGCTCATAAAACCACATTTAGTCGGCTTCGGGCACAATTTTTGATACGAGTGGCACGTGGAGATCCTATAGATTTGCCACTGCACATTTTTGAGAGGATCCGTTACGAGGCGAGCATCGTCTCCACGGATAATCTCCCATATGGTGTCCTCATCAGCCGACTATTACTTGCACGGGGAGTGCCGACCCAGCCAGAGGAGCGGGTCAAAGATCAGATGAGCCCCCTCGACATGACCACGCATCGGCGTAGCATTGGACAGGCGAGGGGACGTCAGCCACCCCCTGTAGAGGATCTAGTTCCTCCGACGCAGCCTGAGCCAGGTCATGTCGGGAGTACTAGTCAGCATACGCCGAGTACATCTGCAGGAGATGTGCGGCCTGCTTGGGTTGATGCGGTCATATCACAGCTGACTGCGCATATTGATCATAAGATCGATCGATCGCTCGAGGCTATATCGGCGACTGTTGCCGAACTCACCCATCGTGTAACTATCCTCAATGACAAGGTTGATACCTTGACGGAGGAAGTACGGAGTTCGACTTTTGCAGATAACGTTATCATCTGACTGTTGTTTACTACGTTCTATCATTTTTTGTATTTTATTTTTAATATTTGTAACGAAAAATATTATTGAATATTTTTATCGTTTTTTAATTTCAATTTTTAATCTTCTTTGATGTTATAATTTCCAACTTTAATATTAAATCACTGCATTTCAAATATATATAAATCAATAATATATATTTATATATTACAAAGTGTGTATATATAAATATATACAATTCAATTTTTTAGACTTGTTCACAAATTATGCACAATAAAAATCACATAATTTTTAAATTAAAGTCATTTAATTTAAATTTACAATAAACGTTCGAATGCTATTACTTAACGTTCGAACATTGGTGCAAACATTTTACGTTCGAACATAAAATTAATAACATTCGAACGGTTGCACCAAAACACTTTACGTTCCAACGTAAACAGACATAACGTTCGAACGTATATGTGACGTTCGAACGCATATGTCTTATACGTTCGAATGTAAAAAAATCTCATTCTATCTTTAGTGACGGTTTCCAAAAACTGTCACAGAAAATACCTTTTAGTGACGGTCTAGGGACTGTCACAATTTCTCAACCGTCACTAAAAACCAATTGTGTTGTAGTGGAGGAAAGTAGCTAGGTAGAAATAAGCTGTAGTTTCTGATGAAACTTCTCTAGGAAAGTCAACTTTAATTTCAACCAAAAACCAGAAAGGTCGCTTTAACCTGTGGTTCTCCGTTGAATATTGACCAAGAATTATTCCAAGCTGTATTATGGAGAAACCCAGGTTTATGGAATCATATCTGAATCTAACTAAAATATTTCAGCTTTGCAATTCAGCATAATAGTCATATTAGTGGTTTTTGTGGTCCTTTGAGGCTTTACATGATGGAAAATCGCAGGTGAGGCTGGCAATTTGTACATTGAGTGATAGAGGCGTGCTATCAAATATTTCATACTGAAGCCCACACCATCTAGAAGCAGAATTTAATGTTGTGAGCTCGTCATGAAATTATAGATCTAGATCCAAGGGTTTTAAATAGGGCTCTGGGCAATTAGCCTCCCCAACTCGCCCATCCTAAGTGCGGGTATATGGGCAGGTGACTAATAAATAAAATTCACATGTAGGTTGGGGGTGGGTTGAGTACACATGACCCGCCCACCCGTAGAATATATATAGGTTTTTTTTTTTTTTTTTTTTTTTAATAAAAAATAAGGATATATCTAAACTAAATGATAATGATAGACTTACTACCTCCTATCATCCATTTACTACTCTATAGTGTATTTGATATTTTATTTTTTTAAATATTTTTTTAACATTCTTAATCATTTAGAAAAAATTAAAAAAATATATATTTTCACTAATAGTCATTTCCTTAACTATTAAGTAAAAAAAAAATAAAGAAAGTAGTAAATGGGTAGTAAGAGGTAGTAAATTTGATTTATTTCGTACTTTTCAAACCTGAGACTTAAGGAATGATGGAAGGGAATAAAATAAAAAAGAGAAAAGAGTGGGAAAAATAATAAGTAAATAAAAATGAAGTAAACTTTAATATTTATTTTTCTCTCACTTTTTAGTCGCTCTTAAGACTGTTCATCTGGATTCCAGACTGGGAACCCGGGAATACCCGAGCCGGAACCTTTTTTTTTTTTTTTTTTTAAATGTTTCATAAAGGTCTTTATACATGAACATGCTTCAATGGGAATTATGCAATTTGACTAGGTTGCGAGAGGTGGAGGTATTAGAGAGCAAATTAGTGTCTGCAAAGGTGCTTCAGGAATTGCGGAGGAAGGCTGAGATTAAGGTACTGATTGATCCTCCCCTAGATGACTTTCGTGATGAAACCACCGCCAATTGATACATTTACCAATTGGTATAACTTACCTAGATTTATGTTTTATACTATTATGAGGTTGTCCCCTCGAGTGTTGTTGTCTTGGGTTGCAGCCAAAGCAAACAAGGGAAGGCGTGATCTTTGTTTCGTTTTCTAAACTCCAAGTCCTTTAAACTAGAAAATTTGAGGATTAAAGGATGGAAACAGAGGAGAGGTGCGATGCCGAGATATTCCGTTGGAATTTCTTTGGAGAGGTGGAGGTGTTAGAGAGCAATTGGATATGCAAAAAGGTTGTAGGAATTTCAGAAGACGTCTAGGTTCCAGATCTTTGGAGATTTGAAGACTTCTGTTCATTCGGCCTAAAGAAGAGTTCAATTTCTGAAAATATCAAAACATTCAAACTGAAAAAAAAAAAATCGAGTACTGGATGAACAGTGCTAGCCGCTCCTTTCTTCTCTCTCCATTTTCTTCTCTTTCTCTCCCTCTCACACTGGTGCCTCTCTCTTCTTCTTCTCTTCTTTTTATTTTCTTCTCGGGCTTCAATCCTCTTATTCTTCTTCTTCTTCTTAGAATCTCAACCCACAGCCAAGCCGTGGTCGTGGGTTAAGACTAAGGCACAATCTACAAATACATGAGTCATATGACCATGACTTAGCATGAGTCTCTGCAACTCACGATGAGCTGCCATGGATTTAAGATTTCTTTGTACGAGTTCTTCATCCGAGTACATCGCTGCCTCATAGATCTATAGATATGAGTACACATGAGATTTCATGGTTGTGGTATTGGTGTTGCTTTTGTATGGTTTTTGTTGGTTTTGTACAACTTTTGGGAAATAATCTATTGGTGCATCGGGTGGCTGAATGGTGGTGGTCTTCATCTGCCCTCTTGGCAAGCGGATGTAGACGATCATGAATGTGGGTAGGGACGAAATGCGGATGCTACTATAACCACCTGCCCATATGGGGACGAGGTGATGGGGAAAAACCCACCAAGTTCTACCAACGATGCTACATTAAGGTAGTAGGCAACGAGAAAAATAAACAATACATAAAAACTTACGTGGCAACTTGCTTACGCCCATATTTATAGGGTTTAAGTACATATTTCTGGGTTACTCGCTCGAGTGAATTCTCTGTTTGGTGTTTGATCGAGCGAGTTTCGAGTGAACTCTCTGCATGAGTTTCACTCAAGCGACTTGTCACGCGAACGTTGAGTGAACTGCGTTTCTCGAGTTACAAACATGGTCAAAATTTTTTTTTCCCAAAAGCGTTGCCAAGTCTGCACTCCATGGCCTAAGCCTAATTGAAACTTCACCAAAAAAGCATGATGCTTGTCGGATCGGATTACCAAATCGGACCGCTACAAAAATAAACCAAGCTCCACAAACCCAACATGAGATGCAGGATGGGTGGTTACGCGCTCGAGGTCTACAAGTGGCTAATTTTGGATATCTTTGGATAAGCCGTTAGATCAAGCATCACATGCATTAAATCCCAAATCCCTTTCTTGTAAAAGTGGGTCTGGTTTATGCAACATCACAACCGAGTGACTGTACATGAAGTTTAGAATACATTCAATTTGCTATTAAGTCTTAAATTTAGGGGGAATATATTTATGAACTTAAGATTTTTACCAACACTCTCTATCTTGTAGAGTAATGTCGTGATAATGTCCTATAATATTTTCAAAATCTTAAAAAAAAAAATCAAAATGGTGTGGAGTTTATTACATTGATCGTCAATTTTATCAACGAATACTACAAGAAATAAGACTTTTCCCAGCGTCACATTTCATTGCTAATACTATGGGAAATAGCTGGAAATACCCATTCTCGTCGCTATTTCCATTGCCGCATTCGTTGGAATTGTTTGTGTTTTTTTTTGCACAAAATCAGCGAACCAGAAAAATCGTTGCAATTAGTTACCTTTTTCTGGCGAATTATGGTCGACACAAGTACATCTATAATCACCGCTATTGGCTGTAAAGATCTCACATTAAATCGTTGAAAAAAGTTAATTGCAACAGAAATGTTCGTCGCAATAGGTTAACTCTTCACTGTAAATAGTGGATCATTTTCTCGACCAATCTCCTCAATCGCCGCAACGGTTATTTTCAGCCGTATACTATCGCCGTAATAGGCTAATTTCTCGCTGCTAATGTGTTTTGCGACGATTCTCCAAATTGACGCTAATGCCTACTCTGAATTATATTGCCGTTTCCCGTCGTTCGTATATCGACATAATAGGTTTTTATCAACGGTTTTTGTTTCGATGCAATTGTGTTTCATATGCAGTAGATGGTTGTTGTGGCACCAATAATTTCGCCGCAATAGTAGATTTCCTAGCGACTTGATGTTTGACGCAACTGAGTCGACAGTTCTGGAAGCATTCTCGTTCGCTGCAAATTTCGCCACAATAGGTACATTTGCAACGATTTTTGAGGTTCTGACGGTAAAATGGCTATTGAGGTGCTGAAGTTTGCGTCTAAAAAAATTCGTCGCAATATCCTATTTAAGTCCCAGTAATAAAATATTCATTTTTCTTGGTTGGCATCTGCGAGGCACATAGGGTCTAAACACAAAAGTTTACTGCTACTTTTGTTGCACTTTTGGTTGCATGTTTTGTACACAACTGTATATTGCAAAAATAATATTCATGCTTATTTAAATAAGCACGATTATTTGCATAAATTCTGTGGTTTGGAAACAATTACTTCTAAGTAATTATTTCCCAACAAATTTGGGACCAATACTCCAAATTTGTTTCCATCCATATGCATTTGGATGTTAAACAAATACTGTATTAAAATGTAATCATATAAATTAGCATTAATTTACAACCCAATCTTCATCAAGTATAAATAGAATACATTTCATCAAGTTGACATAAATAGAATACATTTCATAAAGTATATGGTTATATATGCACACCCATGCTGAATCTATATTGTACATCTAATCTCAACACCAACCTTTGTCTGCAGATGATTAAGGACCATCATCATGCTAAGACAAGTGCTCATTCATTCATCATGTAAATAAACCAGTCATTTGGGTGCCCCCAAGTCACTTACATCATGTATTTTTTACTTCCTAAGACACTATATACACCGGTGCATTCAGTTAGTAAACATGTAGAAATATGTTTACATTGAGCAATTAGATATGATATCCTATTTCAGTCTTACAATGAACTGCAGCTTTCTCTTTCAGTAATAGATGCCCTTCGCAGCAAGACCTGCTACTCGTACTGGCAGGATTGTGTGGATTATCTAATGAACACCTACTGTCCATCAAAATCCAGGTAGTATCTTCGCCCAACATTTACCCAACATTAATTTGGCATGCTTCTTGTAAAAACCTTGCAAACCATGCAAAAAAAATCTTCAGTTTACCCTAGTTTACTCTGTTCCTCTGTGAGGCATCAAACCACTTGTCATACGATGCAATCCTCAAGATGATGTCAAGGCATGCATTAGTACATGCCTACTCATATAACAATGCCGAATATAACTTTCTAACTATAGTTTTTTAATATGTTTCTAGACCTTTTTTTTAAAGTAGGGTTTATGCTTATTTATAGATTATATCCTACTCAGTCCCATTATTTTGCCACCTCTAAATCACTGATGTTGTAATTTAATTTTATTAAGTCATCCTTCTTTCTTATTCTTGTTAAACATCATTACAGTTTGTGTTTTCAATTGGCTACACAACTTAGACTATAGTCCACTAATACTATATATATATAGTAACTTTATAGAGAGTACAATAATGCATAACGATATCATTTTTGACAAATGGCACCACGATTTCATCAACTTTGGTATATGAATATGACCCCAAGAGTATGCTTTTACGCCAAAGCCTCAGACACTAGGAAATTTATACAGTTCTCTACGATGTGCATCTATGTTTGCAAGCTGATATATGCTGCACATACCATTTTTCTTGACAATTTGCTCTAAAAACTTGTATTAAAGGTAAGTATCTAAACACCCCATCTCATGACCATAGCTATACCTATGAAAGTCTTATGGCAGAGTAGTTACTGCTTTTATCTAAATTTCACATTCAGGATGTTCCTAATTACAACACACTGCATGTACATTAAAAAAATACCCAAGAAACTTTCCATCCAATATCTACTAGCCAAAGATCCCAGACAAACCATGGGATCTTCCATGAACATTCCATGTGCATGATGATCAGACACATGTAATGTTCCAAAATCGCTTTTGCTTTTCACTTACCATTGTATTATCTTTTTCCCATGTATATTTAGATTACATGCCACCAATCATAATGCATGAATAGTTTTAAAGTTGAACCATAGTTTGTAGTGTGGAAGAGATTTGAAATCTAATCAAAACGAAAACAAGAAAACACAACTCTACAGGAGGCAAGCAGTTATATCTTATAATTTCATCCAAATGATCTATATATATATATATATATATATATATATATATATATTCCACACTAGCTATCACGCCATTATAATGACCTCAAACTAAAGGAGTAATTATTATCTTTAAGTGGTCGGCCATCTGCGAATACCAGTTTGACTACAGCCTTGCCTCCCACATCAATTGTTACCATCGTTGTTATCCCAATTTAATATGAAATATGCCCTTTGTTGTACCTGTATAACATCATTGTTATAGTTAGGGTGCATGCCTCCTGTCACAAGAAAATCTCAAAATATGTGCAGGAAAAGTTGTGGATCAATTTCTCGTATTTACCTAGTTACCAATATACCACATAGTGTTGCCCCTTCTATATTTGACAAAAATCCTACGTTCCTATTACTAGCAACTGATTTCTCCTATCAAAATGGCAGTCATGATTAATATGCCAAAAGCCAAGCACACCTCCAAGAGATAGCTACCAAAAAACACTATATATTTAAACTGTTATTGATATATGTATATATACTACCCATCCACCAACAAGCTACCAAAATGCACCCAAAATACTAAAAAACATCACTGCCATGCGATAAACTGTAACCAGCTCACTGAGTCTCCCTACCAGACACCGTGGTGTTAGGGAAATTGGCAAAAAAACTCCTCCACAACTTGTCGGTCTCATTTTGTCTCTCCACAAGCACTCGCATGTCTGCCCTCATCTCGTCTAGTTAAGTCTTGTACATCTCTACATCCTTTTTATATTTGGCCACTAGAGCTAAGTATTGTTACTTCCGTTCACGGTCACGGACTCTTGTAGACTCAGGGATCACCATCTCTCCTAGGCCTCGTGCATATCCTAGTCTACTTCCAAGTACTTCTTTGAAGACAGTTGCTGTAGCCTCGTCAGTATGTTCGGGAGGTTCTAAATCAACCATCTTCCCAACCATGGATTTCTACACATGGAGATAAACAATGTTAATGGCATGAGTGTGCTTTTTACACATTTATCACTTTATATACAAACTGATGGAAGCATCAATGTGTGCATTAGTAGTGGCTTAATCTAATTTTGCGAAGACTCACATGGATTTCTTCAGTGGTAGGTGTCACAAATTTATCCATCTTCTTAGACCAATGAACTTCCTTTTAGAAGTCCATCAAATTTGCTTGTTTAGCCCACTATATTTGTGTGTGGAACATGTATCAATCAGCTTATAAATTTTGTCTAGGAAATGCATCCTAAGTAAAATAAACTGCTAACTAGCCATGCAAAATTAATTAAACTTGGGTACATCTTTAATGAGGGATGTTTTTAGGGATCACATAATACCATATGCCACCCAAAGTAGAATATTACATTTTCCTCTAGAATCCTTACAAATGATTTACGCCCAACAGTGTGATTAGTATTAAGCCTCTTCCGGTTCTCCCGATTTTGGCTTGAAGTAGAATATTACATTTTCCTCTAGGATCCTTACAAATGATTTACGCCCAGCAGTGTGATTAGTATTAAGCCTCTTTCGGTTCTCCCGATTTTGGCTTGATATGTTTTGCCAATAACAACCAATGTTAGCTAAGTGCACGTAAAAATAAACCAATTTGGTAATGTCTTAATTGTATTTAGTCTAAATACAAAATAATGGACATTAACCTTAAAGGCGTCAAATCCTCGTCGACCACATAGCTTTACCCATACAATTGGGTCGACCAAACCAGTCCCTGACGCCAACGCTTCTTCATGGCTGCCATATTCCAAGTACTTCTTATGCAACTCATGGCGAAAGGCGTTAAATCTCTTTCGCAACTGTTTCGAAACACTGCCAGTCAATGATTATCCAGCTCCCAATCTATGAAGATGTCACCCTACATATATATATCCCAAAATTATATCAACGTCAGTCATTATACTACGTCCACTTTTAAACATTTTAATGAAGGTTTGAATGTCTTACCCGGACACGTTCAATCAGCTCATCATTCTCCGACTTGGGTACATCACTCCATCTAGTGTAGCTCATGTCCAAGTGATGTTTTAATATCCATGTCACCCGCGTCGTAAACATGGATGTGTTCTCACAACAAGGTGCGGTTTCTCCATCATTTATCTTCAAGGGAATTTTCCTGTGCTTCCTCAACTTTTCAAATTCTGTGCACTTCGCCGGCCCATGTCCATGTTTATTCTGTACCTCATTGACAACAGGCACCATCGGTGCGTCCCCAACTGTATGACAATATAAAATAATAGATTATCTCATTCACAATATTTAATCTTTTCCTACTGTACAATTATATGATTAAACTCAATAATTTTTTAAAAATACACAATAATTAACTTTACCAATTTCCTCTCTATTTGGCTCAGGTTGTGGGATTGGAAACGCAGGTGAAGTCTCCCAAACGTGGTTGGGAGGCTGTGTTGAGTCATCAGAGCTGGACTCAACAGCATCTCCGGGGCTGTGGTATGAACTGATGATAACTCCGTGTGGTCGGCGGGCTCGACATGCATATGACACAAGTCATCTAGGACGAATACCTGGCCTTCTCCCTCTTCCACGTCCACTTTGTAACATGAGGTCACCTGAATTTATAACTCATTATACTTGCCAAAAGAGTTAGTTAATGAAGGCTGTCTAACATAGAAACATGGAATGCCAAGTACATTTAATGAGATGGAACAATATTAAGCTACATCAAATAGTGTGCACCTTCTAACATCAATTTTTTTCCTGTTGATAACTAATCAACAGCCCCCCCCCCCCCCCCCCCCCCCAATGTTGAACTATAAAAATTGAGGTAGCAGGCAATGCCTCTAACTGTTGGCCAGATTCTAATGTTTGTGTCTTGGAGCTAGCATAATACACTACAATGTATTTGATTTCAACCCAACAAAACAAGGAATAAAACTAATTGTGTTGTATTGAATCTAACTTGATATACCAAAATGCATACAACTAACTTAATAATTTTTTTGTGAACCAACCGCACTTATGAAAAATATATTACAGGTTTAAAGCTACATTGACATGGTTTGGATAACTTCAATTATCATAACTCAGACTAAAATATTTCATTAATGCCTCCTATTGAATTTTGTCTACTTTGTGATTTGCTTGTACCTTACTTGTTATTTATCATATTTGGTCTTCGATATTACAACAATGTATATACAATGGGTGCAATTTGTATTTTTCTTCAATACACACTTATGGTTCTTATTTTATTGAAAATGCACTTACACAATTTATGTAGAGGACAAGCTGACACGACAAAACTATTAAGTAAAATGGGCACAATTGCGGGCAAACCTCAAAAGTTAACAAACAGATGTCAAATAATCTCGAACTACGCATCAAATCTATGCTTCTAACAGGGGCCTATCGGAAACAATCCAGCTCTAACATGAAGCTGGTGCAATTATATTGTTAGTCAGCCTTTCTTCACATCAATCACTTTAATATTGGCTAACCTATATTCGGTGATTGGACCAGCTAATATACTTGCATGTCAATCTCTAATGTGACCATACAAGCAGAGATGATGCACACAGAAAATCGAAACACACACTACACAAGTAGATATGCTAAGTAGAACTTGAGCCATCACCTTGCCTGTTAATCTACCTGTAAAGTTGCTGATGGTCTAATACACCCCACTGCTATTTTGGTCCTCCAGACACAGGGCAATTTACTGTCAATGAGAGCACTTAGGCCTCGTTTGCATTCAAAACCCACCTCAACTCATCTCAACTCATCTCCTCTCATTATTACAACTTTCTCAAATTCCCACACAAAATATAATAAACAATTCAACTTTTTTAAATCCCAAAACAACTTTTCCAAATTTCCATACAAAATATAATAAATAATTCAACTTTTATTCTACTATTCACAACCCATCTCAACTCATCTCTGAATCCAAACCACTCCTTAATGGTAGGTTATTAGTGGTAACTCTTTTCACATAAATGCACCATATAGTAACATAAAATCAGGTGGCATTGTAGGATAAATAATTTCTAACGACAACTCCCCAACTATGCATGTACTTTTTATTATTCAAAATGATAAACTGAACACACAATTTATACTAAACTTTTTTGGGTTATATGAAACCCAAAATTACTCACTTATCACGTGGGTGCAATGCTATGCAAACTTCATGTCCAAACCTAGCAAATAGCTTTACATAAAACTAAGTTATTTATTGGCTACAACTATCACATAAATAGCTACTGCTCTCCCTGCATGGTATTTTAATCTCACCCCCACACCCCCCCCCCAAAAAAAAAAAAAAAAAAACTAATATACCTTATCACTTCCATATGTATGCACCCCAAGCTAAGTAGAGGAAAAAAAAAATAGAAAAACAGAAAAGCAACATCCCACACCAGTGTTGCCGATAACGCTTAAGGGTTTAGTACAACACATACCTAGAAATTTGGTATATCCTACCACACAAAATCTTGTACCAACCTCGATGCAAAGTTTTCCTAAATAGACAGCGCACTGGCCAGTAAAAAAGCCCACTTTTGGGTACAAGATGGAGCAGACTATACTTCTCAAGTGACCACCAACTATGGCCAGCTGGGGTGAAAAGTTTGAGCCTATCTTTAGTCTATAAAATGGCGGTAGAGGCAAGATAGGGGACTGAAGTGTTCACTTCTTTGTTTTATGAGTTTCGCCATACGAGAATGCCAATATGGAGTACTTATGGGAATTGTGTAAGTCTATTTGTCAGCATCATGATTTCCCCTTGTTGAATTTACTGTTTTGCCCCTTCTTCTACCTTCTTTTTGTAAAACACTCGCCCATCTGGAGATCCCAAAGCCAATTTATTTCCCTCACTTGAGATGACACATTTTACATAAGTGTGAGTGTAGGAATTGGTCGTGCATTCGGACAATTTGGTTTCTAATGCAGTATATTGAGTGATGAAACCCTCTTTTAAACATTGGCACAGACTATAGTAGTGCATTCTCCTTGATTCACATCATATATCAAAATGGTTATTAATACACTTTATGTCCATGTATTTACCTATTCTTTATTCAACTGCCTTGCATCTAGCACTCAAACTATTTAATCACAATGTACAGTTAAGTGATTTACATAGAGTTATTTATCATTTACATGTAAGTTCCATTTACCTGGAGTTATTTATCATTTACATGTTATAAGTTGGAAATCTCAATTTATGTATTGTAATTGTGCAACTTTTAACATAAAATCTAATTTATTCATCACTTATGGAGACTTCTCTTTAGGCCTTGAAGCAATGCCCCCTATTTGTGGCACACTTTTTGTGTGAATACCTGCTTATTATGCCAAAATGTAGCAAGCATCATTTCAAAATACAACTCTGGTTGGTCATATACTGAGATGACACAACTAGTTTTTTTCCAACATGTTGAATAATACACCCGACTTGGGATTGGAAATGGCTAACATTATTACATAAATCTGGTGTATTAATAATCTAATCACCATTTGGTAGAATTGTTTTGCAAATGTTGCACCTAAGGGTGCTGTCATTTTTACCTGTTTATTCCAGTTGACAAACCTGGCCAGATTTGAATAAAGTCATTGATACCATAGTACACAATATTAAATCAGTCCATTTTAATCTCTCATCAATGGTTCAAATTATATCAATTCTTCAAATGAAGATAGTTATGTAGGATATCTTATAAATTAAGTTGCTTATGTTAATCGTCTCTCACTCTCAACTCTCCCGCCTCTCACTCTCTCGCCTCTCAACTCTTTCGTCTCTCACTCTCTCGTCGCTCTCAATCTCTCTTCTCTCAACTCTCGGTCCCTGTCTCAGTCTCTCTGCCGATCTGCGATTCTGCCCCCATGGTAAGTTTTTTTTTTTTTTTTTTTAAATTACATACTAGCCTACTATGATTTTTGTTATTGGGTTTTGTGATATTAGGGTTTTTGTGATTGGGTTTTGAGATATTGGGATTTTTGTGAATCTGTGATTGCCGATTGGGTTGATTGTGTTTTGTGATATTTGGGTAAGGTTTCTGAATCCGGAATCATTACAATGTTTTCTTGCATTGTGTGTATTCTCTATTTGAATTTCATCTATTTTGCATTACATCCATTGGACCATCATCAATTATTTGAAAGTAATAGCAGATCATCAATTATTTGAAATTAATAGCAGCCCTTTTCCATTCCATGCATACAGATCAGATCATGATTCACGATCATATGATTCATATATAATTTAGAATGCTTTATAATTATATTTAAGCGTAAATAAATCATGTTTCTTTGGTGGAACTTATGGTTTATGAAATTATGATGTAGTCCAACCACATGGTGCATGCAATATATTTTTATAGCAGATTTTTCTATAGCAGTTTTTTGTTAAAACCGGACTGGAACGGACCGAAAACCGGTAAAACCGGATGTATCGGTTTATGAGGGTAACCGGTGCGTAATCGGTTTTAAAAAATACAAAACTGGTACATACCGGTTCGGTCCTAGATTTTGTCCAAAATCGGACCGAACCGGACCGGATCGGTTACACCCCTAGTCACAAGGGGGCGATTGGTTCTGCTCAAACACGTCCTATCTAGTATGGCTTCCCATTGTTTGGCTGTGATGAACATTCCTTAGGTTGTGATTAAAAAAATTAATTCAATTCTAGCCACGTTGTTTTGGGGAGAGAAGAATGGGAAAGCAAAAATGAAGTGGTGTGCGTGGTCTCGGATCAGTAAGCCAACAGAGGAGGGTGGTCTGGGTTTGAGGAATTTTCTGGAAATTCAAAAAGTGATGCACATGAAATTGGCTTGGCGTATTTTTTCGGTGGACTCATTGTGGACTCGGTTCATTGTGTCGAAGTATGGAAGAGGACAACATGCTTCGATGCTAGTAGCTCGCAGTAACAGTTCGAGAATTTGGAAATCTATAGTCTCTGTTATGCATGACGTCTGCAAGGCTACCAAAGTTAGAGTGAGAGAGGGGACTTGGTCCTTCTGGTATGATAGGTGGTTTTTGAATGGTCCTTTATGCAATTTGGTGGGGGTAGTTAGTAGGCCTTCATTACAAATTAAAGAGGTTTGGGTTGGGAATTCATGGGATTGTGACATGCTCTAGCAGTTAATTGGTGAGGAGTTGGCGGCTGAGTTGATTAGTGAAATTGGTGTTGGGCGTCTTGGACAAGATGTTTTAATTTGGAAACCTACTTTGGGGGGAGATTTTACAATAGCCAGTGCGTGGGAGTTAATCCGAGTGAGGGGAGATCGTCATGGTTGGATGGATTGGATGGATTGGATATCGAGCAAATATCTGCCGAAGAAAATTTCAGTTTGCATGTGGAGGGCCCGTTGTAACTACCTAGCTACAAATACTAAGGTGCAGTCACGTGGAGTTGTTATGGCTTCAAAGTGTAACTGTTGTCAATCCCCACAGACCCAAATGCTGGATCATGTGCTTGCTACTGGGCAGATTGCAGAACAGGTTTGGCGTTTTGCTTCACTGGCACTGGGCATTGGTTTTCAAACCTGAACCTAGTGGCATTGGAGGCTTGGATGGTGTGTGCAAAAAAAGGAACACAAACGGGCATTTTAGTTGGCCTGTTACCAAGCATCATTACTTGGAGTTTATGGCATCGACGCTATCAATCTCGGATGGAGGGAGTACATACCAGTGCAATGGAGGTTTGGAGAGCTGTTCGGTTATGACTGGGTATCCTGGTAAATGATTTGCATGATAAGAAGGTCTCCAAGGTTGATGCACAGGTCTTAAAGGCTTTGGAAATGAATATCCCGAAACAGGTAGTACGTAAACCATTGCAAGTTGTATGGTTAAAACCACCTGTGGGCTGGTGGAAATTGAATGTGGATGGCAGTTGTCGTGGCAACCCAGGGAATTGTGGTGGGGGTGGAGTTTTGCGGGATCATAGGGGTCGGATGAAGGTGGGTTTTTCTGCTCACTATGGGTTCAAAACCAACAATGAGGCTGAATTAAGAGCTTTACTTCAAGGGGTTCGGCTATGTAAAGAAATAGATTGTCGAAATATTATTTTGGAGTGCAATTCTAAGGTAGTGGTGGATTGGGTGAAGAAGTGAGGTTGTAATTTATGGTATCTTTAGGATTATTTGGACTCTCTCCTTCAGGAACTAGATGCAGTTCAATTCCAAGTGGTGCATCAATTTAGAGAAGGTAACAAAGCTGTAGATTATTTGGCAAGGAAAGGCAAAGAAGGTTTAAATAGGAATTTTTTTCCTGGTGATTGCATACTGAGGTTATTGAGGGGTATTATTAGATTAGATGCCTTGGGACTTCCATCCATAAGGAAGTAATGGATTATGAGTTTTTTATTTTTTATTATTATTTTTTTTTATTTATTTATTTATTTATTTTTTCTGGTTTGGGTTTTGGGTCTTTGTTGGATATTTGGTTTTTGGGTTATATGTAAATCCTCATGTGTTACGATGTTTTTTCCATGGTATTCCTATGCCATAAGCGAGGTTTTTTTTTTTCAGTAAACTTGGGACGGGGCTGCTATGTGGGTTGGCTACCGGCTCTTTAAAAAAAAAAAGGCTGATATTTTAACAGAATATTTATTATGTAAATACTGATGATTTTTTGAAGTAATCGGTAAGTGCAAAATCTTATTTTAAATCCTTTTAAAAGAATTTTTTTGATTTAAACAAAAGTATGATTTTCTACTTATGATGATTTAGATATAGTTATGTTATTTTAGTTTTTATAAATTATAGTAAGATCTCAATCGTAAATAAGTTAGAATTTAGTGTTTTAGTCAGAGTTAGTAAGTTGGATATTGATGAGTTTAGAAAGTGACGTTGGTATTTTAGGAATATTGAGAATTTCAGATTTTGAGGAATTAAAAATGGATTATTTTAGAACTTTAGGCATGAATATGGTGACGATTAAGATTGTTCAACATTGTTGAGGAAATTTTCGAAAAGCTAAGAAGTTCAGGTAAGCGGGGTTCCTATGCTAGGTTTGTATAAAAAGAAATGAACTGAGATTAGTTTGTAAAAATGTGCATGTTGTTTTAAAAAGAAAATATGAAAAACTATCTTAGTATATGTTTTGCATTCACTCGTGAGATATGTATGAAAGAGAAAAGAAATACTTTCGACATGAATAGTGTAGACATGAGCAATATTTTACATGTTTCTGAAAATGATTTGGATCTACATTTTATCAAATGGAAATGATATGAATATGTTCAGCCGTAGTTTGATATGATATGGATATGAAAAACCTTTGACATACTTATTTGTTTTGATTTTGATTCTGAATATGGTTATGGTATGATGATACTAGTTCACGTGATATGATTGGTATCAACATGATATGATATGATAGGAGTGCACCCACTTTGGAAACAAAGTGGTCTTTTATTTGTTCTTTCTTATGTGCACACTCGGGGCTCCGAGATTGAAAAATGAGAAGTTTCACAATATGATACTGCCTAGTTTGGCCACTGGGGATAGCACAACCCTACCACGGGGGTTAAACATGGTATATAATATGACATGGTACGATATGATACGATATGATATGATAAGATGAACATGTTTAGTTATGTTATGTTAATGCGTTTTTGAATATGAAAATAGTCTTTGAATATGAAACAGATCTTTAAATATGAATAGTTGGTTTTTGGAATATGAATATGGTCTTTGAATATGAAATTGTCTTTAAATATGAACAGTTGGTTTTTTAATATGAAAATGGTCTTTGAATATGAAAAGTGTCTTTAAATATGAACAGTTGATTTTTGAGTATGTAAAGATTGAAAAGTCGCTCTGATTTTCTGATAACACGTTTATGAGATCTGCATATAAAAATGAAATGTTTTGTTTATGCATACTGAACTTTCTGAAAAGACTCATGTTTATATACTAATATATGTTCTCTGCTTACTGAGTTGTTGATAAATCATCCCTTATCTCCACAATATTTTTAAGATGATTTGAATATTTCAGTTGAAGATCAAGAATATGGAGCATGGGTGAGAGGAGTTAAGAATGATGATTTAAGCATAGAAGATTTATATGAGTATTGAAGATTTTTATTCAATAAGTTTGTTGTGCTCTGATGATGTGATTTGTTGGGAGGTTGATGTTTATATTAAGACTCTGTATTGTCTTAGAACAATTATACTGGAGTATTTGATGTGAATTAATGAGTATTTTGTGTCATAGAGAAAAATTAGAGTATATACTATGTGGATGGAAAAAGATTTTTAGGTGACATGAGTTAACTCTCCGGACCCTCGGAGACGGGGCGTTACAGTTGGTATCAGAGCCAGGTTTGAAATTTTGCAGACTATAACTTGAGGTTTTGGATATCTGTTGGTTTAGGAAGTAATTTCATACTTGGGATATAGAAGTTTGAGGACTACAAGCTAGATGATCATGGGGATATTTCCAGTTTGAAGTTCTATAGACTTTAGAATACGTGGTTTTGGGTTATGGGGGAACTTTAGGAAATTTTTTTTTTTTTTCAGATTTGATGTTTTTAATTTGACGGAGTTTAAGAGATATAATTGTTGATGATTAAGGTTTGAGGTTCTGCAGACTAGACTGTGTGAAATTTTGGAGTATAGATAGACTTTGAGAAATCCTTTTTCAGATTTGAGGTGATATTGAAGCGGACTATAAGGTAGAATATTATAGGTATTCTATGTCTTAAAATTTGCAGACTTTAGGAATGATTTTTGATGTGTAGGATTTTACAGGGTCTATGAGTTGAATTCTTATTGATTGTGATCACAAGTACTCTTCCTTTGTTTTCTAATAATGCCACTCTGTTATTTGATCCGAGAGTGACTCATTCTTTGGTTTCCATGACTTATTCTCGATTTTGCACCTTAGAAACCGAAATGTTGAAGTACAAGTTAGTAGTCACGACCCCAACTGGAAATTTAGTAATCTTTGATGAGATTCTACCAGGGTGTCCTTTATCTATTGAGGGAAGATTAATGCCAGTAGATTTAATAGTGTTTAACATGATCGCGTTTAATGTGATTTTGGGTATGGATTGGCTGGCTTGCTACTCCTGTATAGATTGTTTAAAAAAAAAAGTAGTTTTCAGACCCCCAAAAGAAAGTGAATTTTGGTTCACAGGTTCGAAAGTGAGGTTGCATCCACCCATCATATCTGTCATTCAAGTTGGAAAATTATCACGTGATGGTGGTCAGTGATTCTTAGCTTGCGTGGTAGAAGCACTAAAAGAGGAGTTGAAGTTAGAGCAGATACTTGTTGTGAGGGAATATCCAAAGGTTTTCCTAGAAGATATACTTGGACTCCCACCCGTGCGGGAGGTAGAGTTTGCCATTGAACTAGTCCTAGGCACGACACCCCTTACGAAGCACCTTACCGATGGCAACATGTGAATTAGTGGAACTCAAGGAGCACTAGCAAGATTTGTTGGACAAGGGTTTCATCAAACCTAGTGTATCACCTTAGGGAGCTCCAGTTCTCTTTGTGAAGAAGAATGATGGATCAATGAGAATGTGTATTGATTACAGGGAACTTAATTGGGTGTGTAACACCTCGCTCCTTCCTTCTTACGTACGCTTCTTCCTTTCTACGTACGCTTCCCCTTTCTAATGTACGTTCCTTCTTTCGGATGTAAGCAAATTATGAGGGCAGAGATTATGTGATTTATCTACCCTTCTACCTAGCGACTGCGAGACTCGTCATGCACGCCGAACCACGATGGGATGTTTCAAAATATATCTTGTGACTTTTTGGGCACACCTAGTGTTTTAAATATGCTGGAAATATTTATAAGGAGTATTTCCAGTGTTATTGAATTAAGATTGATCTTAAATACCACAATTATAATATTCTTGAATAGCTCAAAAAATATTATAATTGTCGAAAATTATTTTAATATCATTAATAAAATAATTTCAACTATTTTAGATATTATGAGATTTAAATTATGTTGAAAGTTTTAATTAATTAAATAGTTTTATTCTCTTAAATATGTTAAGTGAGACTTTATCATTTTATTAATGATGAAGGAATATTATTTTATAAACTAAAGTCAGTTTAAATAATATTCTATCCTTATTACTTTTAATAATTTTAATTAAGTTAATGTTTACGCATTTTCAAATCAGTATTTTAATCCCCCATCGCATCATTTTGAGGATCCCCAGACGAATGGATTAGGTTAAATACCCAGACCCCTTCTCTTTCTTCCTCACTTTTCCCTCCCCTCTCTCTTTGTCCCCTCTCCCCAGCGTACACCTCACACTTCTCTCCCTCTCACGCCCAATTCCTCCTCTGCCCAGCCCGGCGCCGCCGTGCACCGGTGAGCCTCACCGACCCTTCCGCCGGCCTCCCCTCACACCAGCGAGCATCGCCCATCGTCGATGTCCCGCACGGCAGCTTCCCCTTCCCCCACGTGAGCAACTCTCTCCTCTCGAGTTCCTCACTTCACACCGCCATAGCACCGTCGTTGTCAGCCTCCACGGCCACCAAGCACCCCCATGAACTCCCTGTTCCCTTCCCCTTCCTCCTCCCTTGGACCCATGACCGGTAGCCTCCCCTAGATCCACCGCACGAGACTCCTCCTCACGCAGAGGTTCTCCTCCCTCCACCATTGTATGCCACCACCCACGGCATGTGACCACCATCTCCAGCCTCCTTAGGCCACCAATGAGCCATCCCGACCACCCTTGGCCCCAATCTGCCACCCATGCATGCTCACTCTCCTCCACTCTCCCATGGCTTCTCATTTACTTGACAGCCTCGATCCGCTGCAGTAGGCCATCGTGGTGCCACCCCTGTGCCACCACTAGCTCCACCGCAACCTCCTGAGCTCCTCCATGGCTAGCCACGACCAGCCTAGCCTCTCTCCGATTTCCCCTATTGGAGACCCACAGCCTTAGCTGCTCCACGAGCCGTCGTTTCTCTGACATGTGCCACCTCGACACCACCACGACGCCACCACTCTAGGACCTGACCCTCATACACCTTGACCCACAACTCTAGCCACCCCCAATGGCCAAAACAGCCATTGTATGTGGCTAGCCGCCATATACGACCCTTCCGACGTCAACGGTCACAGTCAGCGAGCAACGCAAGGGTTATCCCGTCGATGGTATAACCCTTTATCCCTTGTATTTATGTTAGATATTGATTAGTTGACTAGGTTGTGGACTGTGCTGTTGGTATTTGTGGAGTTGTGGTATTGTGATGTGCTGTGTAATGAAGTGGGGCATTCTGTGTAGTGAAGTGTTGGGCATTCTGTGTGGTGAAGTGTTGGGTGTAGTTCAGAAGTGTGCTGTGAATTGTTGTGGACTGTGCTGTGTAGTGTAGTTGTGGAGTATGTGCTGTAACGGTGACGTGGCGTGTGTGAAATAGGAAGAGTACACGCTGAGTAAACTCTGTGTGGCGTGAAGTGTGTGAAAGGAGTACACGTGGAGTGTACTCGATATGGTGGAGTGATTCACCATATGGCAGGTGTGCCATAATGGTGATGTGGCGTGGTGTGTATGAGGGGAGTACATGTGGAATGTTCTCCATGTGGTGGATTGATGCACCGTATGGTGTGTATGCCATAATAGTGATGTGGCGTGCTGTGTATGAGGGGGGTACATGCAGATTGTAGTCCCTGTGGTGGATTGATGCACCATATGGCATGTACGCCATAGTGGTGATGGATCGTAGCGTGTGTGAAGGGAGTACACGTGGAGTGTACTCCATGAGATGAAATGATACACCGTGTGGCGTGTCGCATAGATAAGGATGATTGTGTAATTGATGAGTGTAGGGAATGTTGAGTAGTGTCGGGAACTGTGAAACAGTGTCCCAATGTAGTTATGGTGTAGCCTATAGTCTGAGGTGAAAAGTGTCACCCTTGTTGGACTTATGGCTGGAAGTACGGATGAAGTAGCAGGACAAGTGTAAGAGTATGCAGTGGAAGCATGATTGGGCAATGTCACGAAGTGACATGACTATTGGCAGTCGTGCTTGCGATGCGTGAAGTGTTAGTATATGAATGGCGTAACGAGAATGTGACGAGATGTCACGATGTGTCGGAAGTATGTGAGGAACTGTACTCATGATGAGTTAGGAATTAACATAGCTGGATGTCAGGTGACTTGACAAGGTCACGATGTAGCTTGGGAGTAGTCTCAAGCTATATGACGTGACATAAGGAGTAATTGTGAAATGAGTCTTGTCACTCTAGGTATTGGGATGAACTATCAAAAGGGATGGGTAGCATGAAGAGTCATGCTAGCCGAGTAAGCGAAGGTTGGTATCGGAGTATGGCCCTTGTCGCTACGAGCAGGTGATCAACATATTATATGTTGATCTTAGGTGATAAGAGGTAAAGTACATGTGTAACATAGTGAGACACATGTGCTTGACAGATTCACCATATGTAATGGGTAATCTGTCCTAAGCATAGTTACACAGTGTTTAAGCGTCAGAGTTAGCTTAAAGCTGTGTGGCTTGTATGGATGAGAATGAGGATTAGTATGGGCTAAGATGCATGAAGGTAGTGACGGGTGTACTGTCTAAGGATTGGATGTGTGACTTAGTCGGTCTGAGTCATGCGTCGGAACGTGGTTAATGAGAAGAATGAGACGAAGGTCCTAGTGTCTTAATCTTAAGGTGAATCATGGGTTCACTTTAGTGGATGAGCACTCGAGGCAAGACCTTGAGTTTGAAGATGTGGTGACCGTAATGGGTCCCCGAAGGTCTTGTCATTGTAAGGGACATGGAAGAGCACGAGAAAAAAGGAGAGTGTTTCAAGTGAAGTGTAGCTTATGTCTTGTAAGTTTAAGTTGCTTATGCATAGATAGAGAATGACGCTAAGGTATGTGTATGCATGTAGGTTGCCATCTGACACGCCCATGAATGGACTGCATGATATGCAAGTAGCATGGAGTCCAGATAAGTGTTACGTTCATACCCTTCTAGAGTTTACTAAAGATAAAAGGAAAAGAAAATGAAAACGCTTTTCCTTTATGATGCATTACAAAACGACACGAAAGACATTTTACGAAAGAAAATGCTAAGTGTTTAAAGGTATAAGTATGTAACGGCCCCTCCTTGGTAGCCCCTTTTTATGCACCCAAAGTATTAATTCTATACATGTGAATGGATGACTATACGCTGTATCTATTGTACGTATTTTCTAAGAAAATCAATGAACTGATATTTTATGATCATAAAACAATGCTTCCTCATGAAAAGATGTTTGCTCAGGAAAAAGAATGTTTTCTCATGAAAAGCAAAGAAAGACATGAGAACTGATGCTTTCATGGATCCTACGGACCGGCGCTTTTATGGATGCCAGGAGTGATGCTCATGGATGCCACGAAAGACGACGTTTAAGGTGATACTTATGGATGCCATGAAAGACGAAGTTTAAGCCCATATTTTAAATGATGCTTTTCAGGAAAATGAATGTTTTCTCATGAAATGACATGTTAAATGAAAGATAAGAAAAGAATGAAAGTTCCAACTCTTTCGAGCTAGCATGAATGAAATCATGAAATGAAATCATGAAATGTAAGAAAATACATAATGGCCATATGAATGAATGAAAATGGGTACACAATGAATGAATGGGCAGATTGGAATGCCGGGCAGTAGTACTGGGAGTGCACCCAGTGTTGCACCCTAACGGAATGAGATTCCAACCCACGGCCACTGGCTAATCCATTGGCCATAGGGCCGCTAACCCCAGCACGCGGGGCGTAACAATGTGCACTGGCCTATGAAAGTGATAAGAATGAATGTATGTATGCATGAATGCACGAAAGCATGACTCTTTAAGAAATGAAGGCACTGACGAGAGAAACGTTTTACGACAAGAAAGCCTTTTTAAAAGAAAAACCCTGTCCAGTGACATTTTCAAATGAATGCACGTATGACATGCATGTATGCACGTATAGTATGTATGGATGATGAATGCAAGAATGAAAACATATGTAGTAATATTTTAACTGTATAAAGTAATGCTTACGAGTCTTTGACTCATTTTAGTTTTTATGCATGCCCCTCCCCCCACAGGATTAGAATGAAGTACTCGTCAGGATGGACATGGCCCATGGGGAAGAGCACGAAAGTCTAGGCATGGGTTTTAACTGTACAAGAGGCCTTTTTATTGTCAAAATTGATGTTTTCTGCTGTAAACCTATTTTATTGTCAAAACGCATTTTATTTTATAAATATACAGTCTTGCACACTGGGTATGCAAGTAAAATGTTTTAAATAGAACGGTAATTCCGGTCGTCCTTTTTAAAATCTTTTATAAAAAATCTCACCACAAGGACGAGCGTTACAGGGTGATCATAAAGAATAAGTTCCCGCTACCCGGTATAGAAGATTTGTTTGATCAGCTCCAGGGTGCTCAGGTATTTTCAAATATTGATCTTTGATCATGTTACCATTAATTGAAAATCAGGGCAAAAGACGTGGCTAAGACGACTTTCATGACCCGATATGGCCATTATGAGTTTTTGGTCATCCCTTTTGGCCTGACTAACGCCCCAACAATATTCATGGATTTGATGAACAAGGTGTTCCACGAATTTTTGGATAAGTTTGTTGTCACAACCCCGCCCCAAATCTTACGACTGAGACGTGGTCGCGGCAATTAACCTTTTCTTTTTGCCTTATTAATTATAATACTATTTCCACTATGCATTTTTTTTTTTTTTAAATGGACATGAACATGTCGTGCATGAACACTGCTTTCCTAGTTTAAAAGTAAGTACCTGATAACGGTTCATTCAAGATTCTAAATAAAGGACTCTCAGAGTCCATCCATTCAACAGAATATATTAGTTCTAATTAAGAGGACTCAATCCCATAACACACATATAAAAATGCATTTAACCTTCCTATGAGGGGTTACCATCACCCCTCCATAGCAAATATACCGCTACCATCACCCCACCATAGCACTTACACCATTACCCAAAGGCATATTGTATCAAGGTCAAACCAACAAAATGTCCCGACATGGGACCCATCATAAAACATAAAGAAACGTAACAATAGTCCTCAAAAGTCCAACCAACTGGGAACCCTAGACATCAGCCCCTCCCTCCAGCAGTACCCGGCTCCACAACTTCGTTGTTCATACCTGGACTTTTAAAACATAAACACAAAGTGAGTCTAATACTTAGTAAGCAGTACACCATGCCGTTAACTTAATAATCACATATCTTTTCCTCTTTGAAAACATGCAGACATAAATGTTTACTAGTTCTTAACAAATGCTTTCATGCATAAATAATTAAAGAATAACTATGCTTTCATGCATAAATAATTAATGAATAACTATGCTTTCATGCATCATTACAATTCATGCTTAACCGTACCTTTCCTGTTTAACAGTACTTTTCATGCATACTTCTTACTTTCATGCATAACTACATCTTCATGCATAAACTATGCTTCCATGTTTACATGTACTTTTCATGCATAAATAATTAATAAAATGACTTTACTTTATATTTCATTTTCTTAGGCTAATACACACTATTACGCCCCGTGTGTTGGGGTTAGCGGTCTTTTGGACCCGGATTCCACCCGCGGCTACAGGTTGGAACCCCTTTTTTTGGGAGTAGCACTGGGTGCACTACCAGTATCACTTACCCGGCATTGTCATCTGCCCATTCTTTGGTACCCTTTCATTCATGAGGCCATTATGTACGTTCATGCTTTTTAATTCTTCTATTTTATTTCCTTTTTTGTAAAACATTTTCATCATCTTCCTTTAGTCCAATGCAAATGCTTTTTACTTAAAAAAAATGTTTCATGTCATGTTACATATAAGTAAGGCATAGATATTTAAAGAGAGCATGCATAAAGTTTCATGATGCATTACCTTACATACACACAATTGTAATCAATAGGATACTTCACAGGGGCTACCAAGGAAGGCTTGTACATAATATATACATTTTTCCTTTTGTAAGAGAGCATGTGCAAAGAGAGAGAGATATTTTTCTTAAAAGAGCTTTGTGTGTAAGGAGCATGGTCATAGCTACTTATCTCGAGGCTTTATAAGTAGTCTTTAAATCTTGCAATTACACTCCTATTCAATAAAAGGAAATAACATATTAAAATTCGTTTTACTAAAGATTTTACTACCCATTACTCAAACGTGCTCCCTTAAATTCCAAGAAATGGAATTAAGACGTCTTCTTTACTCACTAAACTATTGCACGGCATGAAAACAACCCTTAGTGTCTTCCTTCAATTATTCAAGAACCTCACATGTTTTCTAAAACCAATACTAACAAAAGGTACAACTCTTGGTAACTTAAGGGTTCCTAACAACTTACTAACTTAGGTTTAAAATTCTTAATGGCTTACTTAGGCCATAACTAGAGGAAACATGTTTGAATATCTAACTTTAACTCTATAATTTTAACTATTAAAAACATGAGTTTAACAAGAGTAAAACATGACTTAGACTCAAGAAAACATAATAAAGGGACTATAGAATTCTGCCTTGGGACACTCGGCTATTTTTTACACATCAAGACAGAACACACCCACACACATACAGCTCGGTTTAGGGCCATAAACCAGAACATACTCACAACACAATTATATCCAAGAGGCAGAACACACACACACATTGCTAAGTTCCCGAAACAGGACACTCACACACAACTAGACTCATGAAACAGAACACTTACACGGCTTAGGACCAAACTCAAGATCACTAAAACAGGGCATGACCCACGGCAAGACAAACTCAAGGTGCTTGGTTCTAACCCAGAAAAATTTGGATTTTTCATTTACTAGCAGCTAAGTGAGAAATCAATAGGAGAAATGCCTCAAGAAATTACTACATAATACTCGGCTAACATGAAATCCGAAATCCCCAATTTTGCAAGAACCCATGAAAAAGATTATTACCTACGTGGATCTCTTTTGAAGCCACCGAAGTACACGGCAACAAGGAAAAAGGAAGAGAAATTCAGAAATCTCAACTGGAACATAAACATAAATCTCTCAAATAAAACCCTATGTAAACCTATAAATCTAGGATTTCGAAACTAGAAATTTAAAGCTAAAGGAAATCTACTTACAAGGTAGATCTTCTTGAAGAGTTTCGGTGAGAAGCTTAGGTTTACGGAAACAAAAGAAATCAACTGGAGAAGTGGAAGAGATTTACACGGCTTGGAGGAAACCGAGAGGTCTTTCTCGTGTGAAGGAGGGGACTTGAGAAGTTTTCTCTCCTTCGTGTGCCTTAGGATCAACTGGTGAAGGGAAAAGAGAAAGAGTTTACTTGTCTCTTGCCTTAGAAGCCGTCGGTGAGGTAAGGGAAAGTGAGAGGATTTGGTTCTCTTGTCTCTTGAAGTCAGCGTGTAGGAGAAGGATGAGGAATCCACTTAACTTCTTGAGGAAGTCGACGGTGAAGAGAGGAAATGAGAAAGTCAATTGGCTTCTCTCATAAGCCAAGGACTGGACGGTGAAGATTAAACCTTGGGAGATATTTCCTCCCACCAACCCATCCTATGGTTGAGAAGGTTTGGGGTCATATTTTAATTAAACAAAGTAGAGGACTCAAGACAATAACCCACTTTAAAAAAATATAATACACACTCATCTTAAAATAATTTATAAAAGAAAATGAAATTCTTTGTTTCAAAATATTTAACTTAAGAAAATAATATTAATAAATGACGTAAGACTTACGCAGTAGGATTCGGGTATTACATTTGTGGTTGTTTTTATTGATGATATACTGGTATACTCTAACAGCAAGGTTGAGCATGAAAAACATTTGAAGCTGGTACTTGGGACACTTAGATAAAAAGTTGTTTGTTAAATTGAAGAAGTGTGAATTTTGGCTGGAGTCAATTACATTTCTGGGGCATGTAGTTTCAAAAGATGGCATTTCAGTGGAC
Source organism: Juglans mandshurica (assembly GCA_022457165.1). Classification (NCBI taxonomy): domain Eukaryota; kingdom Viridiplantae; phylum Streptophyta; class Magnoliopsida; order Fagales; family Juglandaceae; genus Juglans; species Juglans mandshurica. The sequence goes on from CM039622.1 coordinate 22,882,310, forward strand.
CCAGGAAAAGTGGAAGGAGTAGTTAATTGGTTGGCATCGAAGAATGTTCATGAAGTTAGTAGTTTCTTGGGATTAGCAGGTTATTACCATTGATTCATTGACGGTTTCTCCAGGATAGCAATTCCTCTCACTGCACTCACTAGAAAAGTAATAAGTTTGAATGGATAGCAAAATATGAAGAAAGCTTACAGAAGTTGGAACGGAGATTAGTGACAGCTCCAGTGTTAAATGTCCCCACTACTAGAGGTGGATTTGTAGTTTATAGCAATGCATGAAGGCTTGGATTGGGGTGCGTTCTGATGCAACATGGGAAGGTTATAGCATACGCCTCACACCAACTGAAAGTGTATGAGCAAAATTATCCCGCGCATGATCTAGAACTTGCGACAGTCATTTTTGCACTTAAGATTTGGAGACACTATCTGTATGGGAAAAAGTACAAAATTTATATCGATCACAAGAATTTGAAATTTTTATCCACCCAAAAGGAATTAAATATGAGGCAGAGGAGATGACTCGAGTTGATCAAGGATTATGATTGCACAATCAATTATCATCCAGGCAAAGCTATTATTGTAGCGGAAGCCTTAAATTGGAAGTCAATGGGATCGACAGTTGCAGCCCTTACCACTCAACATAGGTTGTTAATGGACCTAGAATGAGCCGGTATTGAGGTCATCACTAGTGATATAAGTACTTTCATGGCCAGTTTGATAGTTCAACCAACCTTAATAGATAGAATCAAGGCTGCTTAGAAAGCGGATTCAGGGTTGGTGAAGCTAGTGGAAGAAGTCGGGAATGGGGGCAAATATGAATTTAGCGTTTCCGAGAATGGAGTTTTAAGGTTTAGAGGTAGATTGTGCGTGCCAACTAATGAAGAACTGAAAAGGGTAATTCTTGAAAAAGCACATCGTTCTTTATACACAGTTCACCCGTGGAGTACCAAGATGTATCAGAACTTGAGAGAGTCTTTGTGGTTGCATGGTATGAAAAGAGAAATTGCTAAATTTTTGGAACAGTGCCTAACTTGCCAACAAGTGAAGGCGGACTATCAGAGACCAACGGGATTATTACAACCACTCCAGATTCCAGAGTGGAAGTGGGACCATATCTCCATGGATTTTGTGACAGGCCTACCAAGGACATTGAGTTGACAAGATGCTATATGGGTGATCGTGGATCGCTTAATGAAAACTGCTCATTTTGGTGCCCATTCAAGTTTCTTATAAACTGGAGAAACTAGCTGAGCTGTATGTGCGGGAGATAGTGAGGTTTCATGGGGTACCGGTATCCATTGTGTTGGATAGAGACCCTCGTCTCACTTCCAAGTTCTGGCGAAGCTTACAGGAGGCAATGAGTACTAAGTTAAGTTTCAGTACTGCATTTCACCCTCAGATAGATGGATAGTCAGAAAGAACTATCCAGATCTTGTAAGACATGTTAAAGGCCTGTGTGATGGATTTTAAGGGAACTTGGATGTGACATTTACCATTGGTTGAGTTTGCATATAATAATAATTTCCAGGCTAGCATTGGAATGGCACCCTACGAGGTTTTGTATGGCAGAAGGTGTAGATCTCCATTGTATTGGGATGAAGTAGGTGAAAGGAAACTTTTGGGCCTAGAGATTATTTAGCAGACCACAGAAAAGATAAATATCAATCGGGCTAGAATGAAAGCCTTTCAGAGTTGACAAAAGAGTTATGCAGATAATCGTCGCCGCCAGTTAGAGTTTGAGGTTGGAGATAATATATTTTTGAGAATAGTACCGATGAAAGTAGTTATGAAATTTGGAAAGAAAAGCAAGTTAAGGCCACAATATATTGGGCCATTTGAGATTCTTGACCGGGTTGGACTGGTGGCATATAGAGTAGCACTTCCACCGACACTTGCGGGAGTGCATAATGTATTTCATATTTCCATGTTGAGGAAATACATACCCGACCTGACGCACATTATTGACTATGAACCACTTTAGATTCAGGAGGATATCACTTATGCGGAAGAACCAGTTCGAATATTAGAAAAGAAAGAGCAAGTGTTACGGACCTGAACTATTCTTTGGTTAAAGTGTTGTGGAAAAATCTCGCTACTAATGAAGCTTGTTGGGAATTGGAGGAAGAAATGCGAGATAAGTACCCACGACTTTTTGATGAGAGTTTTCACAATTTATAACAAATTATGAGCACAAAATTTTTATAAGGGGGGACTGCCAGGCCCAGGCCCGTTGAAGCATCTCTAGAATTCACGTCGCACGATTTCACTTCCACCTTCCATTTGCATGCACGTTTGTTCATCCTTTTCCTCCAGGTTTTATCTCTTTACTATTTATACATTAATTTTTGCCAAATTTGTTTTTGGCCAATGACCAATGGAAAACCCTCCACAGGTTCATCTTGGAGATCCACTTCCACACAAATCCTCGCCCCTGTAGCCCAAGTTTGGTATAACATCGCATTATCTGAACCAAGGAATCTCCCAAACTGAGAAGCCAAAATCTATAGACAATACATGCGATAAAGGTGTAGAGGCAACCCAGGTAACAATAACCATTGTGGCGCAATGGAGGGCTCCTTTTTAACGCTAAACCGCACCGACCAATTAAACAAACGAAATTGGCATCTTGCAACCATCCTTCCTTCCCTTGCCCAAGCATGCAAATAATCCTTCTCATTGGCCAAGTGCAATAGAACATGAACCTCATCCATAAAACTAATCATGGGGACTTCTATGAAACCCCAGGTTTTTATGATCTGCAATCGCAGCACGTCAATGGAAGGCCTTCTCGACACAAACTTTAACACCAAGGCAAACTTCAATTCTTCTGCCGCCTTGTCCATCTCCACATTTGAGAAAACAAATCTGGTGGCCCCATTAATCAATTTTGGTCTTCTCAAAGGTAGTCTGAATTTTATAGTCGGCAAAGGCCGTTGAAGGGCTTGAGCAAACGTGCGTCCACCCCCCCCCCCCCCCCCCCCATGTAGCTCCCTTACCACCCCCATCACCCCCAGATCCCTCACCAATACCCTCTCCCTGACCCTCAGCCGCTCCCACCCCTCCGGCAGCCACCAGAGGGCTACACGTCATGACCAGGAGGCGTGGCAAAGCCCCACGAGAAAACGAGAAAAGCCCTAGCAGAAAGAAAAACAATCGCCCTCCACGTCACCCACCAGAGAGTATAACCTAATTTGTTTTGTTGGGTAAACGTAGCTAACTCTTATTTGTTTGGTTATGAAGAGAAATTTGAACTACCTCAGTTATTTGTTCTACATTACTCATGAGATTCTGATTAAGAATAAAGTATTTTCTGGCATGACTGGTGCAGACATGAGCTATTTTGGCATTTTATTTTTGAACTATGCAAAAGAGAGCGAGTATGAAATTTTGTGCATAAATTATGTTTTTGTAATCTGATTCTATTATGTTTTGAAGATGTTTTGTACTCTAATATGATATGATGTGATTTTTGAAAACCTCTGGCATAACATTCTGTTTTTGTTTCTGTTTTGTTATGACTTTACCACGGGTCTAAAACTGTGTGGCCTTTGTTCAGGTTGGTACCAACTTTTATGTTTCCAGTGCACCCACTTTGGAAGCAAAATGGTTTTCTGTATGGTCTTTCTTGTGTGCACACTCGAGGCTCTGAGAATAATAAAGGGAAGATTCACGTTTTGTTTCTGCTCGGTTGGTTGTCGGGGTTCGCACAACCCTACCACCGGGGTTAAACATAGTCTCTGTTCTGATATGATATGATAAGATAAGATGTGATGTTTCAGTTTATGCTATGACAAAGGGATTTTGATTATGAATATTTTTGAACTTTCGCTCTATGTGAGATTAATAAAAATATAGCTCCTAATTCCTTACTCTCCTCTTCAAATCGACGCATGGACAGTGTTCTAGAGGAAGAAGAATCCTCTGCCTTCTGAAAATCTGTGATTCTCATGGGTTTTAGTCGTATCTTCTTACTCCCACAAGTTAGCGAATATGAGTTTGAGTACCCATCATATTGGACCTTCATGTCATACAACCAAGGTCTTCCCAAAAGAATGTGACATGCTTTCATGGGCAACACATCACACCAGACTTGTTCACTGAAGTCTTTTCCCAAAGAGAAAGAGACTAAGCATCTAGTTTTAACAACCATTGACGTATCATCAATCCACCTAACTCGATACAGTTTAGAGTGAGGTTCTTCCTTCAGCTTCAGTTTCTAGACCAAATCAAGCGATAAAATGTTCATTCCACTTCCATTGTCGATGATCAAGTTCATTGCTTTACCTTGATGCTCAACTCTGGTATGGAAAATATTTGTGCGTAGCCAAGAGTCGCCTTCATTAGGTTTCTGTTTGCGACCTATTAGGACGCTTTGAACCACGTAGACGGGCAACTCCGACCCCTCTAACTCCACTTTGGGCACCTCTTCTTCTTCTTTAGCACCTTGAACTACAGCTAACTCGCCCACCTTGCATTTCCCTGCATGTATTTTCTCCATTTCATCTTCTTCACAAATAAGCGCAAAGCATTGATTCTTTGTAGGGCATACTACAACAAAATGCCCTTTTCCTCCACACTTATAGCACTCAATTGGACCTCCTTTTGTAGTAACTATCTCTTTTCCTCTGGCCGTACTGCTCTCCCCATTTTTCCCAATTTGAGTCACGCTGTTTGTTGTAGATTTCCCAAGAAATAAAATTCCTTAAGCGTCACTATCACTATGCCCAAATAAATTGCCTCCTTGCCTCAGATTGGACAACTTTTGTTGGGCTTCTATTCGAAGAGAAAGCTGGTATGCTCCTTTAAACTGAATAGTCGTGCCACAGTCAGCTCTTTCCAAATGTCCTCACGTAAGCCAGCCTTAAAACTAGTTAGAGCTTGCCTATCTGTCTCCATTACCTGGCTACGTATTGTGAGTTCATTGAACTTGGTAGTATAATTTTCTACTGTCAAGTTTCCTTGCCTTAGCGCCAATAATTCTTCAAAAAGAGTCTCCTCATAATCATATGGTAGGAATTTCTCTTTGAGGCAGAGCTTCATCTCATCCCAATTGGTAATAGGTGGTTGCCTACGTCAATGTAACTGCTCTTTTATACTCTGCCACCATACTCTTGCTTGCCCTTTCAATTTCAGTCTTACAAACCGAACCTTCTTTTCGGTTGCCATATTAAACCATTCAAAATAGTCTTCCAGTGACATTAGCCAATCATGAAAGCTGTTTGGGTCTAAGCTCACATGATAATCAGGTACATCCACTCTAATTCGCTTAGATGCTTCGTCGAAGTGCTCGTACTCCCTAGGTTGTTGTTATTGCCAAGGGAAACGACAAATGTGGCCACCTCCCCGATGCCGATTGTTCTCATCATTGTTTTCTCCACCTGTACCTCTATCTTGCTCATTATTGTTGCTATGGTTTTCTCCATCACCACGATCTTCCTCACAATTTCCCTAGTTAGGAAAGACTTGATTCCATACAACCCCCATTTGTTGAGTAAGTGTAATACCCGAGTCATACTACGTAGGTCCTTACGTCATTTTATTAATTCTTTAAGTTAAATATTTTGAGATAAAGATTTTTATTACTTCCAATTATTTTATTTTAAGATGAGTATGTTTTATTTTAAAATATGGTTTATTAAAATAAATCAAGAGTATTATTTTTAAGACTTTAAAATATTTTTCCTTAAGTCCTTCAATTGTATTTATTTAGAAAATGGCCCAATTAATCTCTACCATTGGATTGATAGGTAAAAAGTTCCCCCCACCCTTTCACCCGTATAAGAGCATTGGCAATGGACTAGCCAAATGCCAATGCAAGTCTAAATTTTAGCTAGATGTGAGAAAAAGCTTCCACATTGGACTAGCCAATGGTCCAAAGCTTAAGATTTGATAAATAGTAAATCTTAAGTCATCTCCAAACATGGCTAGCTACTATTCACAATGGAAAGCAATATTTAATTATTTCATCACTTCCCTCTCTCTTTGAATGGTAAAACATGCATGACATACTCATTATTTCTATTGATTGATAGAGTAGACACATTATTTCTACAAAGCATGAAAATCTAAGAAATATATAAATTGTATTTGTAAAAAATAAAAATAAAAAAAATAAAAAATATTATATTATATTATTATTTTAACTTTATAATGGCTAGTCCAATGTGGACTCAACTAGTCAAAAATTGATATTATAGTCAAAAGTTAAGATTCTAGCTAAACTTTAGACTTGGCAATGGCTAGACCATTGCCAATGCTCTAAGGCTTCTAAGGAAAGCCATTAAGCCTTTGACCCACAAGCTTCCTAAGGAAGCTATTGCATCCATCGTCCAAGTCAACAAAGAGAAAAGAAAATAAATAAAAACTAATCCTAAGCAATTTCCCCACCAACCCGTTGGTCAAGGCTACACAAAAAGACAAAATCAATTTCCTTAGTCCCTTTACCGTAGCTTCCTCCATAAGCCAAATTAAATTCCCTTTTCTTCTCTTACACGTCGGTTCCAAGGGACAAGAAAGTAATTTTCCTTCTTCCTCTTGGACCCACCGATAGCTAGAACAAGGAAAGGAAGAAAATACTTCCAGCCCTCACCGTGCAACAAACCTTTCTCTCCCATTCCATTTCTCTCTCAATCTCAAGGCAAGCTTCCAAGTTTCTTCCTTCTCAAGAGGGAAATAGTAAGGTAAGAGCATCCTCAACCCTCTTCCTTGAGTATATCAAAACCTAGCCATAGTTTAATCAAGTGGGTTTCTATTGATCGATTATTTATGTTCGGTTTTGGACTTCCAGCCAAAGGTTTCGTATATCCTCTGTTTTCCTAAGCCGAATCTATCTCCATCCTCCTCATTTTTGTGCTTTGGAAGGATTTCACCAAAGGTAAAAAGCCTAAACTCGACCCACTCGGTTTTGCTGATGTTGGGAGACCTATTTAGTTGTCTTAACTTGAATCTTGATTTTTAGTTGTTGTCTATGTGTTGGCAAACATCAATGCTCTGTTCTTTTGGCAAAACTGAGCATATTGAAACTGTTATGTTATGTATTCTTCTACCTTTCAAAATATATATATATATATATATTTTCCTAATTGACTTGGAAGATTGTTTGATCCGTTGTATATATATATATATATATATATGTATATGAAGGAGCCGTGGGTCATGTTATGTTTTGGTGTGTGTTCCAGCCGTGTGTTCCAAGGCAGAATTTGTAGTCCTTTCCTTGTGTTTCCTTGAGTTAAGCCATGTTTTTAATTATGCTTTTATGTGTTAAATTAATGAAGTTAAGGTTATAATTATTTAACACTTCTTCCTCATGTTTGTGGCCTAAGTAAGCCACCAAGACTTTTAAATTAAATTGGTAAGCTTACCTTAGGAGTTCTAAACTTGCCAAGAGTTGTATCTCTTTATCAGTATTGTTTTCAGAATATATATATATATATATATATATATATATATATATATGAGGCTTTCTTAAGTTCTACGTCTCTTGTACTAGTTAATTGGATGGTTGAGATTTGATTAAGGGATGTTTAAGACCATGAAAACATTGAGAATTTGCTAGCTGTCCATGTATTACATAAACTTGAGAATATGTTCTGTTTTGGAAGCCTAAACCAGTCATTTTACCTTTGCTTCACTTCACCCTTTTGTTTAACCAAATATCAACTTTAGTATGAAAACTTCCTGATGAATAAGTGACAAAAAACCAACCATCTTATGATCATTGCCTCTTGTTGGATCTACCTTCCATATGATGATGTAAAATTGTCAAAATGCCATTCTTTATGAAAATTTTCAGATTTATAGCACCTCTTCATTTTTTAACTTATGATTCCCATCTATTACCATTATAGAAAACAATAGCCTTTAAAAATGGACAGCAAGCAAGCCTCATACTCTCATGGATACTTAAATATTGTAATGAGGATACTAAGAGTTGACTTAGTGCCATGTATGTAGCTAAATAGGTTAAGGAAGACGCCTTAATTCCACTTGGAATTTAAGTGAGCACGTATGAGTATTGGATAGTAAAGTTTTAAGTTAAATGAACATTAATATGTTTATTTCATTTCATTGAATAGGAGTTTATTTTCAAGATTCAAGGAACTTACTTGTAAAGCCACGAGGTAAGTAGTTATGACCATGCTCCTTACACACAAAGCTCTCTTATGAAAAAGTCTATCTCTCTCTCTTTCCAAATGTTTCTCTTATGAAAGAATAGATGCATGTATAGTATGTATAAGCCTTTCTTGGTAACCCCTGTTAAGTACCTTGTTAATTACCATTGTGTGTATGTAAAGTAATGCATCATGAGATTTTATGCATGCTCTCTCTCAAATAATTATGCCGTACCTATATATAGCATGACATGAAACATTCCTTTCAAAGAAACGCATACGCATTGGCACTAAATGAAGATAATGAAAACGTTATTTTTCTAAAGAAAGGAAAGGAACATGAATGAAAGCATGAATGTATGAATGTACGTAATAGCCACATGTATGAAAACGGTACCAAATGAATGGGCAGATTGCAATGCCGAGTAAGTAGTACTGGAAGTGCACCCAATGCTGCCCCCGCCCCCCATGAAAGGGGTTCCCAACCTCCGGCCGCAGGAGGGAAACCAGGTCCAAAAGACCGCTAACCCCAACACACAGGACGTAATAGTGTGTACAGGCCCAAGAAAGTGAAACGTAAAGCAAAGTCATTTCTAAGTAATGTTATGCATGAAAGCAAGTAACGTTTATGCATGAAAAGTACATGTAAGCATGAAAGTACAGTTATGCATGAATGTACGGTTATGCATGAATAAATGGTTAAGCATGAAAAGTACAGTTATGCATGGAAAGTACAGTTATGCATGAAAAATATAGTTATTCTTAAATTGTTACGCATGAAAGCATTGTCAAGAATTAGCAAATGTTTATGTATGCATGTTTCAAAAGAAAATAATAGATGCCTAGTATGTTTATCGCATGGTGTACTACTTACTAAGTATTCAACTCATTTTTGTGTTAAATGTTTTAAACGTCCAGGTAATGATGAAAAGACTGGGGAGCAAGGCATTACTGCAGAGGGAGAGGCAGACGCTTAGGACCTTCCCTAATGAGGACAGTTATGTTACGAATGATGGGTTATGTTATGTATAGATATTTTAATTTGGGATGGACTCTGAGAGTCTCTTATGGATGAATATTCGAATAGAACGTCCATTAAGTGTTCCCTTTTATTAAATGAAAAATTTAGAGTGCATGTGTGTCATATCCATGCCGATCGCATGTTATTAGAAAAAAAAAAAAAAGAATAGCCATGTAAGTCAGGATTCCGTCCTTCCTGAGACGGGGTCGTGACAGTAAGGTTGTTGAGTTGATTAGTCATCTGAAGCAATATTTCATCACGTTGCTCTTGTGTGAGTCAGTTACTATTGTTGTATTGTTGTCCACTTCTCGTACTCATGTTTATGACCACCGAAACAACCTGGGACTGATGCCAAAATTGATGTAGAATTCAGAACGGAACAAGAAAATATGCTGGGAATCTATTCTCGCACACTCTCGGATAAATTATGATGGAGTTACACTAGTCAATAAGGCAATTTCTGAAAAATATAATCAATACTCTTGCCTTTACATTGAGCAATCTCCTTTAATAGCTACTGAGATTACAAATTTAAATTGCAACAAACATAGCTGAAAATCAGCTTTATGATACCGACAAAATTCAAATTTAAACTAGCTACGATTATCTTTGTATAACCAACAAACAAAACAAAACTTTGAAAGTTAAAAATAATGGCCAAGAGATCAATCTTCAGCCTGGCAGAGTCTTCGGACACGGCTCTTCCAACATCGGTCAGCCACCACAAAGGGTGGCTATTGATGGGAGATTTTAATGAGGTGTTAAGTATCAATGAAAAAAGTGGTGGGAGGGATAGAGTAGAAAAACAGATGCAACATTTCAGAGAAGTAGTTGACAATTGTGAACTGCTGGACTTGGGTTTTAATGGTAACCCATACACTTGATGTAACAAAAGGGAACCTACACAATGCATCAGTGAGAAACTGGATCGATGTCTGGCTAATCTACAATGGAAAGCTTTATTTCCCATGGCCAGTGTATATCATGGTAGTGTGGCATATTCTAATCATGTGCCAATAAAGTTATAATTGCAGAATGAAAGAAACCAGAGGAGAGGGTGGAGGACAGAAATTGTAAAACAGTAATTGAGAGGGCTTGGATGGACTGCTCTAGGGATAGAACAATGGAGGGGGTGATGAGAAAGATCAAGAAATGTAGTGAACAACTTGATAGATGGAATAAGAACAGTTTTGGTCATGTCCAAAAAAATCTAGAAAAGGCTAAACTGCAGCTTTAAGTTAATAGAAGATTCATATCCTAGAGGCCATAACAAAGAGGCATTAAAAAGGGCCAGAGTTGAGGTTCATAAATGGTTGGAAGGGGGAGAGATCATGTGGAGAGAAAGGTCAAGGGCGTTATGGCTGACATAAAGGGATAGAAATACCAGTTTTTTCCATCACAAAGCTTCACAAAGAAAGGCAGAGAACATCATTAAGGGCATAAGGGATCCTACTGGGAACTGTCAAGTGGATGAGGAAAGAGATGCAGTGATTCTCAATTACTTGTACAACCTTTTTACTGCTTCTACTGAGGGGGAAGTATGCATTTCTTGGACAATCTGGTGGGTAGAGTTTCTGAAGAGATGAAGTTGAAGCTCGAGATGCAGTTTGTTGCAGCAAAAGTGGAAGTGGCTCTTAAAGAAATGAATCCCTCAAAGGTTCCTAAACCAGATGGTATGACCTCTTTATTCTTTCAAAAATATTGGCATATAGTGGGAAAGGATGTTACTCATACTGTTCTGCATACCCTTAACACTGGATTCCTTCCTTCTTTGCTAAATCACACTTTTGTTACTTTGATTCCCAAAACGGAAAAGGCTAAGTTGGTGTCTGATTTTAGGCCAATCGGCCTATGTAATGTCACGTACAAGTTGGTAGCAAAGGTGCTAGCAAACAGGCTGAAGGTGGTATTACCTGAATTGATTTCCTCTTCATAGTGTGCATTTATACCAGGAAGATTGATTTCAGATAATTTTCTCATTGCATATGAGCTTGTGCATTTTATTCGAAGAAAGAGGCAAGGAAAGAAGGGCTTTATCCACTTAAGCTTAACATGAGCAAGGCTTTTTTTTTTTTTTTTTCTAACCAAGCATACTATAGATTAAAAAAGAGATACAAAGTTTAAGGAGGATCATTTCCACTATCAATATACAGAAAACATCTAGAAATATTATCTAAGGGTAGGCTTCCAAATGCATGATTGGTACCTGCCCATTGTGCAATTGAGTGCGCACATCGATTTTGGGATCGATGTATCTTAGCAAATTTCCAGTCTTGATGAAGATTGGATATGTGCTGAATGTCCTTGATAATAGTTTATATGTTCCAGAATGAAGAGGCATCTGGACTTTCAATGGATGTAATTACTTATTGGGAATCCCTTTCGATTATCGTAAAACATTGAGTTGATGCCATATTGGCTGCTAGCAATGCTGCTTTTGCTTCTGCAATTAAAGGGAAAGAGGTTTGTACCTTTTTTGTTAGAGTTTTGCTATGTACAAGCAAGTTTGCGTACCAATTTGCGTACTAATGTTGTTGCCTTCATATTCTAAATTCAATAAAATCTACTTGCTGACCAATCGTATTGAATGGATGCGCGTATTAGTGCGCAAAATCGCTTACAATTAGATTTTTTCTTTCCGTTATTATTCCCAAAATATCTCCACTGTGATTTCTCCGAATTGTTGAGACTACTGAAAATTGATCACGTACTGCTGCATCAAAAGAGGAACTTTGATAGTTTGGAGGAAGAGGATACCATTTTTTTTCTTTGCTTTGTTGATTAACTTTTTTCTTCCATGCTTCTTTATAGTCTTCATAGATGCACTTAATCTGAATGTTTGCCTCCTCAATTGATAGAGAATTGTGATTATGAATGATGTTCTTTCTCTTTCTCCAAATAAAGTCTATCATTATGATTGCAAATAGTTGGAAGTGGTGCCTTTTCTCTTTTTGAATACATGATCATTTGGATCCAGTCTAAAGTTAATTACTCTTCTTTCTATTTGCAAATAGAAAGAAGAGTAATATAGTATTATAAATTTCCTCTTTCTATTTGCAAATTTGTAAATAGAGTAATTGCAAATTGTAATTACTCTTCTTCCGAATACATGATCATTTGGATCCAGTCTAATATAGTATCAATAGGCAAATTTGCAAGGTTTAGGGGCCAACTGCTTTGTCGCCATAGAATTCTGTTGAAAGGAAATTCAACAAATAGATGCATAAGAGTTTCTTTGTCATGTCTACAGAATACATATTTTTCAGTTTCTTGGTGCGGAATGACTTCACCAAGTCTTGTTCTAGTGGGAAGAATATTCCAAAGAAGTTTCCAAATCAGTAACCTATGACGATCATGGATTTTAAGACACCACATAGGCTTGAAGAGTATCATTGTAGGATTTGGCTGAAGTCGAACTTGATCTTGTATTGTAGCTTGATACGTAGTTTTGACTTAATATTTCCCACTATGGTTTAAAGCCCAAACCACTTTGTCCTATTCATATGCTCGTATTGGTAGTGAGATTTTTTGTATTTCTGATAGCTTTGGTGATCAAAAAGATCTTGCATTTTTGGAACATCCCAGGTCTGGGGGTTATTTTTTATGAGATTTGAAGCTGTAAGAGTTGGATATTCTAGATCCATACCTTGGATTGACTGCAGTTTGAAATTGACTAGTGAAGGAATCATTGGATCCAACCAGATATTTATCGATTCTCCATTGTAAGTTTGGAAACATCGGCCTTTTTCAAGCAGATCTTTAGTTTTGAGTATTCCCTTCCACATTGATGAATCTGATGCCTTCTACGAAGCTTCTCAAAATGTTGTGTTCTTCAAGTATTTAGCAGTTAGAATTGAATGCCACTGAGCTAGTAGTTTTACAGACTAACTTTGGTAGCTGGAAAGTATTCAAATGATATGTTGGTATCGTACTTACTACAGACTTGATTAACATGGTTTTGCCTGACTGATATAATCCTCCATACTCATATAAACCTTCTATGCTTAATCCATCATTCTTAACTCATCTCATCCATGCTCCATATTCTTGATCCTCAGCTGAAATATTCAAATCATCTAAAAAATGTTTGGAGACAAGGGGTGCGTTATCAACAACTCAGTAAGCAGAGAACATATATTAGTGTATAAACATTAGCATTTATAGAGTTCAGAATGCAGAACAAAATATTTTCTTTCAGAATGCAGAATCAGAATATTGTTTTCAAAATGCAACATCAGAGCATGTTATCAAAAATATCAGAGCGAAAGTTTGAAAGTATTCATAATCAAAATTCATTTGGCATAGCATAAACAGAAACATCACATCTTATCTTATCATATCAGAACAAATAGCATGTTTATCCCCCATGGTAGGGTTGTGCAAATCCCGGTAGCTAACCGAGCAAAAGCAGAATGTGAATCTTCCCCTTATTCATTCTCGAAGCCCCGAGTGTGCACATAGGAAAGACCACGCAGAAAGCTACTTTGTTTCCAAAGTGGGTGCACCAGAAACAGAAAAGTTGGTACCAATCCAAATAGAGGCCACAGTTTTACACCTGTGGTAAGGTCAGAACAAAATAGAAACAAAAACAAAATGTTATGCCAGAGGTTTTCAGAAATCACATCAGATCATATCAAAGTACAGAAAATCTTTAGAACAGAACAAAATCATATCATAACATAATTTATGCACAAATTTCATATTCGCTCTCTTTTTTAAGGTTCAGAAACAGAATGTCAAAAATAAGCTCATGTATACACCAATTATGACAGAAAATAATTTGTTCTTAAACAAAATCTCATGAGTAATGCAGAACAAATAACTGAGGTAGTTCAAAATTATTTTCATAATCAAATATGTATATTTTTCAAAAATAACCTCAGCTCATTTTATTTTAATGCAAAGTATAGCATAAAAACCCTGCTCACCTAGACTTCTTAGCTTTTCAGGAATTTCATCAAAATGCCGAACAATTATTAATTATCACCTATAACATAATAACGTAATTCTCATAAATTTTCAATTAATCACGTATTTCGATATTTAATCCTAAACTTCTAAAATAACATATTTAATTCCTCAAAACCTAAAATTACAAATCATCACTTTCTAAAATCATCAATGTTGATTTAATAACTATGACTAAAACATTTAAAGTTTAACCTATTTATTATTGAAAAGAAACTATAAAGTTTAATACTAGATAATATAATTATCCTAAAATATTTTAAAATAAACCATAACTATTTTTAAATAGACTAAATCATATCTAAAGCGTAAAAACAACATTACTCCAATATTTTTTATTCTTAAAATAAATCTTTACTTAATAACATGTTAAAATACGTAAGTGATTCTTGTAATCATAATTATATAAGAGTGTACTAATATATAATAAAAAATTAAAAGCACATTAATATAACATGTAGTAAAAGGATCTTTCAATTCTTTGAAAACCAACAAAAACTTATGTAAACAGATAACTTGCTTGGCATGGGCTTACTCACGGAGGAATCATGCGGCAGCGTGCGATGCAGCGAGGGGCTAGAACCTTAGCAACATAGCGATGGTGCTCTCGGCGGAGCACTGGAAGCAAGAGAGAGAGAGAAACACGGTGAAAGTATGAGTGAGAGACGGAGAGAGTATGGCATGCGGAAGGGGGAGAGAGCTCACTGTGGGACAGCGAGAAGGCGTGCGACTGGTCGAGAGCTACGTGCGGTGGCTTTCATCGTGTAACTTGCTGAAAAACCGAGGGGCACAGGGAGAGGAAGAGGCTGGCGGAGGAGCTCAGTGGAACGGCTTGAGCAAGGATTGCTCTATTTCGGGAGTGGGAAAACAGAGTATGCCGTGTGTGTTCCCCCTTCAATGGCTGGGCAAAGTTGTTGACTTTCCATGGCGGCGAGGATGGCCTGGAGGGTGGTGCGTTGTTTGTAAGGAGGAGTTGATGTCTGTGAGTTCGTGTGGCAGGGCAGCGGCGTCACGAAGAAACAAACTGTGTTGCATTACGGCTTGGCCAGCTGTTGGAGTGCTGCACTGCTTGGGATGGGTTTACTTGACCAAGGCAAAAGTGTTCTGTAGTGGCTATCTTACGATGTTGGTGGTTTGTGGTGGAGGTTTATGGTGGCAAAGTTGATGAGCATAGAGTCGGGAATGCGGAGAGGCAGTGAACGAGAGGGAGTTATGTGTGGGTTGCGTCGGTTCCGTATGGGGGCAGTGGGAGTTTTGGGCCCTGGGTGCTGGTCGTGTACGGTGGAGAGATGGGCGTCAGACAAGGAGAGGCTGATTCGTGCGATAGGAAGCTGAGGAAAAAAAATATGGTTGGCGACAACAAACGAAACAGAGTAGTTTCTCTAAGCATGGCTAATGTGTGCGTAAATATATGATGCGAAAACTCTAGAGATATGAGGGAGACGTGCGTGTGGACGGAAATAGAGTCGTGTGTGTGCATGGAGTGGATAAAAATAGAATAGAGACGTGCAAGACCATGCATGCCATGGACGAGAGGAAGACTTGGGGGTGAAAAAGAAAATAGACGGGAAAACAAAAACGTGCTAGGATGTTAACATGTGAATAAATAAATAAATAAATAAAATTTGAGCTTGATTGGGTCCAGGTGTTACAGCCCCCTTAGGAGGAAAAACTATGATCATGGTTGGGGTTGACAGATTGAGCAAATACGCCCACTTTTTGTCCCTCTCACATCCATATACAGCTATTTCAGTAACAAGAAATTTTTTAGATAACATTTTTAAATTACATGATTTGCCTCGATCTATTGTGAATGACAGGGACCCGGTGTTTACCAATCAATTTTGGGAAGAGATCTTTCGTATTAGTGGAACAGAGCTGCTTCTCAGCTCGACTTGCCATCTACAAATTAATGGTCAAACCGAGATTATGAACAAAGGGCTAGAATGCTACCTGCGATGTTTCTCATCGTGGCAATTCTTTTTCCACCAATTATGAGTTTTTTCCACCAATTCTTTTTCCAAGGTAAACAATCGTGGCAAATAGTAGGTTTATGACACGAAAATTGGTCGTGGAAAAAAATGCAAGTCTTTTGCTACGAGATCACATCGGTGAGTATAACTTTGTGGGAAAACGACTTTTTGCCACGAAATAAAAGTTTGTTGTGGCGATTATAAGTCGCCGGAAATAAATTTAACAAAAATATGTCCCTTTCGTGGGTTATAAGTTTTGGCCACAAGGTTATTAGTTTTTTGTGGCGACATTATCTCGCCACAAAAAACTAATACACGAATTTTTTTTGGTCATGGGTTATTAGTTTTTTTTTTACGAGAATTTTGATCTTTTTGCGGCGACGCCGGTCCGCCACAATTATACTATCCATTTTAATTCATGCTATTAGTATTTGTGGCGGTGTTATGACCTTTTTCCGACGATAATAACCCGCCGTAAATACTAATAAAATTAAATCCCTCTCTCCTTTCTCCTCCTTCCCCTTTCTCCCCCCTCCCCCCAAAAACACCCGCGTGATACTCTGAGTCTCTCCTCTCTCTCTCTCTCTCTCTCTCTCTCTCTCTCTCTCTCTCTCTCTCTCTCTCTCTCTCTCTCTCTCTCTCTCTCTCTCTCTCTCCGACTGTCGAGCCTCTCCTCCTTGTTGCGCCTCTGCGAACGGCTCCCCTTGCCGTCGAGCCATCGTGGGTCTTCCCCCTCAGCCCCTCATCCTCTCGTCGATTCTCTCTCTTCCCTCTCCATCTCGAATCCTAGTAGATCTGTGCACTTCCGCCGTCTCCAGCCATGGCCATCACCACCCTCAACCATCCTACGGTTCCACCAGTCTCCAACCGTCGCTCCACCCTAGCTCCCACATCTCTCTTTTTCGCATGCTCTCTTTCGCTGGTCTCCACCGCACACCCCCACGGTTTTCTGATTATATTGGCCTTCTCCACCGCCGTGAGCCACCATCGCCGCCTCCAACCAAGACGCAGCACCACCACGAGCAACCCATGGACGCAGCAGCACCTCCCGCACGCCTCCTTCGTTGTCCAGCCCTTAAGAATGGTAAAAATCCTACCTTTGCCGAAACAGAGAATTGTAAGTGACCTGGAAGGTTCTGATTTATCCCTAAATTGATTTTTCAAGATGCAAGTTTGTTTAATAGATTTGGGGGACCCTGGTCTGGTTAGGTCTGGACCTTAGCCATGGTGTTTCATTTTCATAGTAATCATTAAAATCTTGAAGATGTTGTTAGTATGTCAAATGGAGCCTGAAGTAAATTTCACAAGATAATTTTTGTTCCTGTGTGGGAATTGGGGAAAACCTCTGTAAGCTTCAACAGTTTCATATATAGGATACGGAAGAATTTCTTATACATGTAAAATGTTGATTTTGGCTCTCTGAGTTGGGAATAAAAGGTAGCTTAGCTCTTTTATACCATTATGGCCTCTAGATGGAATGCAAATGATCTTGTGTATTCACTTAGACTGAAGGTAAACCTATCTTGGACCTTTGAGTGGAATCTTTCTGCATTGGCATAATTTAAGAGGAGCTTTTTATATGTTTCTGGTTTCAACTTCTCACTCTAAGATTGTGATTGAAAAAAATGGTCTCCACCTTTCAAGCACTTCAAGCCACAAACGCTTTATCATAATATACGGATATGTAAAAATTGAAGACTGTCATACTCAACTTAGTATGTAGTGTTTTCCATGCTTCCTAGCTCTAGGAACTTTGCTTGGCTTTTTATTTACTCTTTAATAACTAATTATCAGCTAATTTCTCATTGTCTTTCTAATGCTACAAAGATGTTTGCTCGTGTTTGAACTTCTCAACACTATTGAATGCCGGTATGTGTCAATGCCGGTATGGTGCTTGTTGAGCCTTGACAGATAAGATAATTAAAAATGGATAGGATTGTCTAAGGTATCAATCGAAGGAGTGCAGCAACAGCCATCGGGATTCTGAGTGGACCTTTTGCATTGAAGAACTAGAAAGTTATCGAAGACTAGAAAGAGAGAGATATCAAGGGAATTGGCAACTATGAGTGATGTACTTTTATATGCCAGCTATCTTGCATTGGATGACCCATCACATTTAAAATTAGGAAGCCTTGCAAAGATATTAGTGGGACACTGCCAATAATATATCTTCGAGGCCTCGTTATTCAAAATGCAATGGACAAGGCTCACGTACCAAAATCACTATGCATTCCTGTATATCTTTTTTCATGTACAAGAATATTTATGAATCCATCTTTGTATGCACACTAGTGATTTTAGTAGGCATTTAAGTCTTATGTTAGTGTCTTTGGTTGAGTTTCATAGTTACTCATGTGAAACAATGATTTTCTGTATTCAGAATTACATGTGATGATGACAAAGAGCGAGGGAGTCGCAGAGTGTATAGGGGCTGCACGCGTTCTCCAACATGCAAGGGCTGCACTTCTTGTGTCTGTTTTGGATGTGAAATCTGTCGTTTCTCTGATTGCAGCTGCCAAACCTACATCGACTTTACTAGGAATGCGAAGACTTGAGTAACTTATTCGTTCCATTTAGTAACTTATTCCTTCCATTTATATATTTGGCTCGTGCTTGATTTTATTGTTCTATCCATTTTTTTATTATTATTAAAGAATTATTATTATTGATGTAGATTTTCCAATTATTGTGAGTAGATGGATAAATTGTCTTAACAACCCTAGCGAAATGGTTCAAGGAAGAAGCCCCTGAGACGAGCTATGTCTCTCTCTCTTTTCGTTTAAAGGTAAACTGAACGTGCTAGCTCGCTTAAATTTGTAGGGAATGGCTTAAATGATGAGGATGTACTACTCAATCTAATGTGGGATGTTTTTTACATTAATTATGTAAATTTTAACTAATTTTTCTATTAGGCCAAGCCAATGTGGATGCTCCTAAGTCTATATCTAATATTAGTCATTTCTTTTCTCTTATTGAAATATACTACCACTTTTTTAGCATACATTGAGTCAGGATTTTTTTACAACTTTATAATTCAAATACTTTATCTACTATGGAGAGATATAAATATAGCATATGGACCCCCACTTTATCTACTATTAGACTATTTGTTATAATTATTTTTGGCTCGGTCTTACTTTTTTATTTTACAATTTTTTTTATTTTGTTATTTTTTATATTTTTATATTTTTTTTTCTGAAGTTTCTTAGTATTTGCCGCAAATGTAACTCGTGGCAAATACTTTGTTATTTGTGGGAAGTGATTATTTCCCGCTATAATAGTTCTTCGTAAATAAGTATTCTATGAAAAATATTATTTTCCAGAAAATATGTTATGGACAAACACTTTTTGCCACAACCTCTTCTCATGGGGAATGTGAAGAGTTTTTTTCCCACCATATTATACGAGACAATTGTGGTGGGAATTGCTTATTTCCAATAGAAGTGATCATCCATAATAATTTTTCGACATGATCGAATTGGTGGGTAAAACTTAAAAGATACATCTTTTGCCACGAAGGGAATTTATGGATATACTTGATTTTCCACAAACTTCTTCCATTGATAAAAACATTATTATTGACCACGAGTTGATGTTAGTGAACTTAGTTGCTATGAAATTAAAATGTTTTATCCACCGTTCATGTCGTGACAAAAATGATGGTTTTTCCCATGAAATCAGAATTTGGTGGAAAAAGAATTTTTCCCCACCAGTTTTATTCCACGAGTCTCCCACGATACAAATTGGTGGGAAACATACAATTTTCCATGAAATCTACACTTTTTTCGACCACAGTCCCTCCTGGAAAAAAATAAGATTCGTTGTAGCGCCCTGTGATTGGGCAAGGTGGTTGCCCTTGTTGAATACGCCTACAACACCTCCAAGCACACATCAACAAAGATTTCACCATATGAGGTTGTTTATAGACAACTCCCTCTCGGATGCTTCCATATGAACAAGGAGGCACCAAAGTCCAAGCAGTCGACGAAGAGCTCAAGAGCAGAGAACTCATCAACAAATTAGTAAGGGAAAATTTACAAGACATGCAAGCAAAGATGAAATTTTTTGCTAATAGAAGATGAACCGACAGAGAGTTCTAGGTCGGAGACAAGGTTTACCTGTGACTCCGCCCATATCAGCAGATTTCCACAGCCATGTGAAGGAACCTCAAACTCAGTCCAAGGTACTATGGGTCGTACACGGTGTTACAAAAAGTGGGAAAGGTAGCATATAGACTAGATCTACCCAAACAATCATAGATCTACCCCACTTTCCATTTTTCTTGCCTAGGAACACACATTCAACCACTCACAGAGCTTCCTCGGATCACCATCGAAGGAACCCTAGCTCCTGAACCCAAAAGGATTCTAGAGTGGAGAATGGTCAAGAAAGGGCATATTGCCATGAAGGATGCGACATGGGACGATAGTGAATAGTTATGAGGGTGATACCCAGACCTTGGGGCAAGGTCTTATGAAGAAGGGGGGAATTGTTATGATACACGAAAGGAACCCTAGTTATGGGGATGCTTGTTGTGTACTTACGTGAGCAGGGTTATGTTTATGGGTTATTTTGTTTGTTTATTTACTTTGTTTATTTGCTTAGTCTGAAAGTAGTGGGTTAGTTAATACGTTGTGGGCTAGTGGGTTATGTCACGGCCTTATCTTTATTATTTACAGTTAAGCTCGTAGTGGGTCCTGTAAGGTAGTAGTCTGTTAAGGTTAGTTGCAGTTAATTATTTGACTGAGTCCATTTCTTTCATTTATAAATTTGTAATTCATTCATCAATGAAGAGCATGATTGTATCTACAATTACTGAGTATTGGAGGTGAGGCCCCTCGAAGAGCCCATTACAGTTTATTTACTTTCCAAATACACACTAGAGCCGACCATAACAACCTCTCTCTCAGTGCCCTTCTTTCGCACCCACTGCCGCCGTAGCCTCGGTCCAGTCACCACCCCACAGATCTGCCATATCTCCTCTCAGTAAGTCACACCAATTCTTCTCTCTCCATTTTCCCAGTTGTCTCGGCCAAACCGTCTGGACTCTGCTACCAAGAGCCTTGCCGCCTTTGAATCTCAGTCAGGCCACGCAGATCCTCCGTCGCACGTGGTCCTCCTCTCTCATGGTGAGCCTATCGCATAGCCTATGCTCTTAAATAATTGTATCTGTTGCTACCCAGAATTGCTCTTGCATTCTTTTTTAATACATCCCTTGTTGTTCATCCCGTAAAAGCATTTGGGCCTTTTAAAATGCTAGTACCAAAATGACCCTAAACCTTTGAGATGGCCGATTCGCATGGACTTTTGTTTTAGTGGGCTTATATTCAATTTCAGCTCCAGTTTCAATTGGCTTAGATTAATTATTGCTGGAGTTATGCATACAGATTGGAGACTGTTCATGCAAGGTGATTGTTCATGCAAGTCCATACAATTATATTTAAAAAAAATTTAAAATTATAATAATATTTTTTTAAAATGATATTTTTTTTCCTTTCACCCACACTCATCAATGGGATTACATACATAATCCCCACTCAAGATTGCAAATAAAATTTCTCCTATTGTAGAAACTATTTTAAATAGGGCTTAGTTATTCCATATTAGCCTTGAAATTTCTTTTTACATAAACTTATTTACACAGAAAATAATTATATTATTAAGTATTAATTTCTACAACTAATTTCAATAGTAAATAATAGGAGGTTAAATTTATTTTGGTAATGCTACATACAGTCGTGGAATGCGCAAACGCCGTGCAGTCGCTTTGAAAAAGAGTGGGGTCTGCTATTAAAAAAATAATTTCTTTTCATGTGGGTCCCATATTTATTCACTTTTTTCAAAGCGACTGCACGACGCTTGCACACTCACGACTGCAACTATCATTTCTCAATTTATTTTGAATACTTTAAATTGTTTCACTCTATTTTATGAAATGATTTTCCGTTGTTTGCTTTGAGTGATCTTAATATAAATTCTTACTAAATTATAATTTGAAAATATAGATATGTTATTAAAATTTAAATAATGTTCTAATCGGTACTGAATACACCGATTAGAACTAGACCAAATACACAAGTTCTGTCCTTTTTTACAGCCCTAGTTAAGTGTGTTAGACAGTAAGATAAGTAAGCTAAGTCATGCATGTCATAAGCACAAGTGGAAATGTCTTGATTTAAATTTTTTTTTTTTTAATGGCAGAGGAGCCATCCCATGGAAAAACCCTTATGACTCGCCCATGGAATCTAAACGCCTAGAGAGACTAGCACAACGAACCACCGCCAAGTCCTCCCACTTAAATCACAGTTTTGTCCCAAGGGAAATTGAACATGGGACATGGGACACGTGCACACAAGTTCACCCTTACCGTTTAGGTTACCCACGGGTGGGTTGTAATTTCACTAGCATGAAATGTTTTATGGAAACCTTACGTTTATTATGGTTACACGTGATGGGCTTTTTACAAAGTCTTCTACTCATTTTAATTTTATTTCATATTTTTAACTACCTAGGTGAAGATGATGAATATGAGTAGGTGGGCCAAGTTTACATGGAGTAGTTTGATTTAGTTCTAGACTTCTTAGATTCATTATTTTTATGACATAAGTTTCATTTAGTTTTTGATTTTTTTTTTATAATATAATTAGAGATATGTTTTATTAAATAATTCTCTTTATATAATAAATAATTATTTTATTAAATTAGGAGATCTCTTACTTGACTATTTTTATGAAAATGCGTGACATCCCTAACCTTAGGAAAGAGGGTGTTACAATTTGATATCAAAGCCAATCGAGAGATTCTGCAGACTTTTTGAAGGGAAAAATAATATTTTATAATATATATATATATATATTAAAAACGAACAAAATCTTTTTAGAATGATAACATTACCTAGGATGCTCCTGACCCACTCGAGAGTTAATGACAAGGTTATATTTATGATTTATGGTAGGATGGAAGCCTTATAGCTTAGTAGTTAGTAATATGATTTATCATTATCGTTATCATTGTCATTGTCATTGGAGTTGTTATTTAATTGCTATTATAATATGTTACATTAGAAGATGGCTCCTGGCAATAGAAACCATTCAAACCTGAGGATCTTCTGGATCTAGCCAGAATGATAACCTAGATTCTCTTGTAGCGGCTATGACCCAGTTTTTCCAATCAATGGCTAATTGCCAGTTTGCAGCACCTAAAGCCCTTAAATCGGTTTCACATTGGAGCAGCTCTCCCGCTAGCACCCCTACTTTCGACAGCATGTTGAATACCATGGATGTAGAGAGTTGGATTGAACGTATGGAGAAGATCTTTGAGGCGTTGTACCGTACGGACGATCATAAGGTGATATATGTCACATAAAATTTAATAGACATGGCAAACAAATGGCGGAAGTCGATATGGGCACTGCTACAGGTGGAGCTAGGGGAAGGAGTTCTCATTTCTTGGGAGCACTTTAAGAGGGCTTTTCTAGATGACTTCTTCCCACGAGCTCTTCGAGAATCTAAAGCTCATTAGTTTATGGATCTTACTCAGGGAACGATGATTGTAGATCAGTACGCCATGAGATTGATGGAGCTATCCTGCTTTTCCAACTACTTAGTTCTTGAAGAAGAGAAGAAAGTTGAAAAGTTTGAGTGATTTCTAGATTGTAAGATTAGAGAGCGTGTTTGTGCCCTCAAGATTAGGAGTTTCACAAAGCTAGTCACCCAAACTACCATAAGATGACATTCAAAAGAGTATCGACTACAACAATCAAAGGAAATGCCAGCAGCAGTAGCAACAGCATCAACAGCTCCAATCGACACCACATAAGGACAAAAGGCTTCATAGCGATCATTGTCAAGGACCACCACTAGCAGGACACATTTACCCTACATGTCAAACATATGGGAAAATGTCTATTTGGCTAGCTAGAATTTATGCTTCAAGTGTGGGAAGCTGAATCACTTAGCCTACGACTGCCTATTAAGAAACCTGGGCTACCAAGAAGGAGCAGAGAACAGAAGATGGGAGCTACATCACGAGTATATTCTCTTACTCTTGACGACACTAAGACGTCAAATAGCGTAATCACATGTACTTTCCCAAAATAGAGAGTAAATAAGAATATCATCAATAAAAACTATCACAAATTGGTCCAAACAATCCTTAAATACCCTTATTCATAAGGTCTTTGAAAGTAGTGGAGGCATTAGTTAAACCAAAAGGCATAACAAGAAATTCGTAATGCCCAAAACGTGTCTGGAAAGCTATCTTTTAAACATTTGTTTCCATGAACTTCAAAAATCTATTTTGGGGAAGAATTGAGCTCCCTGTAATTGATCAAATAGGTCATAGTAGGGTCTCTATTCTTAATGTTCACCTTAACTCTCTGTAGTCGATACACAATCACATGGACTCATCCTTCTTCTTCATGAGAAGTATCGGAGCTCCCCATGGGGACACACTAGGGTGTATGAAACCGTTCTCCAATAACTCCTATAACTAATCCTTAAGCTTTTTTCACTGAATTGGAGCCATGCAGTAAGGTGCCTTAGATATAGGCATTGTTCTTGGTGTGGAATCAGTCGCAAACTCTAATTCCCGATCTAGATGTAACCCTTGAACATCCTCGAGAAATACGTCTCCAAACTCTTTGACTACCTCTATATCCTCAACTCTGAGTCCATCGGCTGGTGGTGAAACCAAACTCGCTAAAAACCCCGTGCAACCTTGTCTCAATAACAAAGTGGTCTACATTGCCGAGATTACATGAGGGAAACCTGTGATGCCTGGAAACTAAACTCCTCCCTGTCCGTGGATTTAAAAAACACCATTTTATTAAAACAATCCACACTTGCACGATTCTGGGACAACCAACCCATTCCCAAAATCACGTCAAATCCAGACATATTAAATATGATCAAGTCCGCAGGAAGAATCCTACCTTGAATCTCTATTGTGCAACCAATTAGCACAAAATCACAAATGATATGCTCTCTCGAGGGCATTGCAACAGACATACCAGGTTCTAGTGGCTCAGTGATTGGAAATGAATGAATACATGGAACGAGAATCGAATAGAATGGAGCCATAACGTGAAAATAACAACAATGTACTTATATGAATGTCGTAATGATTGAAACAACAACGATCATAATAAATGTGCAGTTGTGATATCTATATATATCAAATCTCAGATGGTGGAAAGTACATGTGACTACATTGTTTGACGTCTCAGCATCATTAGGAGTACAAATATACTCGTGATGTAGCTCCCATTTTCTATTCTTCGCTCCTTCTTGGCAGCCCAAGTTTCTTAAAAGGGTAGTCGCAAGGTAAGTGATTCACCTTCCCGCACTTGAAGCATAAATTTTGGCCAAATATACATTTTCCTAAATGCCTTTTTCCACATATTTGACATGTAGGGTAAATGTGTCTTGGTGGTGGTGACTCTTGACAGTTATCGTTGTGAGGCCTCTTGTCCTTATGTGACATCAATTGGAGTTATTGTTGATGTTGCTGCTACTAGTGGTTGTGTTTCTTTTGATTGTTGTAGTCTTACTCTCTTGAATGTCTTCTTCAATGATGGTAGCTTGGGTGACCAGTTTTGTGAAACTCCTAATCAAGAGGGCACAAACATGCTCTCTAATTCTATGATCTAGACCGCATTCAAACTTTTTGACTTTCTTCTCTTCATCTGAAATTCAGTAGTTGGAAAAGCAGGACAGCATCATAAATCTCATGGCATACTGACCTACAATCATCATTCCCTAAGTAAGATCCATAAACTGATGAGCTCTAAATTCTCGAAGAGCTTGTGGTTAGAAATAATCCAGAAAGACCCTTTTAAAGTGCTCCCAAGAAATGGGAACTCCATCCCCTAACTCTAATTGCAGCAGTGCCCATATCAACTTCTACCATATATTTGCCACGTTTGTTAAATTGTATGTGGCATATCATCTTCTAATCATCTGTGCAGGACAGTGCCGCAAAGATCTGCTCCATACATTCAATTTAGCTCTTTACATCCATGGTAAGTAAGGGGTGTTGGCGGTAGAACTACTCCATGGTGCAACCGGCCTAAGGGGCTCTAGGTGTCGCAAATTGACCACTAGCCATTGACTGGAAAAATTGGGTCTCAGTCTCTACAAGAGCATCTTGGTTATCAGTCTAGCAAGATCCAGAAGATCCCTCTTAGTATGGATGGTTCCTAATGCCAAGGGCTTTCTTCTGAAGCAACATATTATGATACCAATTAAATAACAACTCCAATAATAATAATAATAGTAATAGCATCAACCATAGTAATGATTACCAAGGTTGATATCATTATATTTATCCTATCATAAACATAACCCTCTCAATAACTCTCGAGCGGGCCAGGAGCATCCTAGGTGACCTTATCCTAGAGTTATTTCTAAAAATATTTTGTTCTTTTTTTTTAAATACTGCTTTTCCTTTAAAAAAAAAGTTTGCAGAATCTCTCGACCTGCTCTGATACCAAATTGTAACACCACATAGGGATGTCACGTGTTTTCATAAAAATAGCCAAGCAAGAGATCTTATAAATTTAATAAAATAAACAGTTATTACATAAAGAGAATTATTTAACAAAACATGTCTCCAATAATATTAAATAAAAAAATTTCACTAACTGAATGAAATGTCTATCATAAAAATAACTAATCTAAAAAATCTAGAACTAAATCAAACTGATCCCTCTAAGCCTGGCTCGTCTGCTTGTACTCATCATCCTCACCTTGGTGGTTAAAAGACATAAATAAAATAAAATAAAATAAGAAACACATCACACGTAAACATAATAAATATAAGGTTTTAATAAAATAGTTCATGCTAGAGAAATTTTAAATCATGACATTTAACACTTATGCTTACGATATGCATAACTTATCTTACTGACCAACACACTTAATCTTGTGTGCAAGGTTATGCACTTCCCCACATCCTATGGCCAAGGGAACCATTAATAGTATTTTAGCATACTATGGTGGATCACGCTTAGGTCTGTGACTTGCACATCCACTCATAAATCGTATTCGTACCATGCATCTAAATGGCAATCTTATTGAATTGATGTGATCTTATGTTATACTTGATCTTAAAAACTTATGTCATATGCAACGTGAGATCCATGACATACGTAGTATGTACATTATTATAACATATTTAATTAATCATGATGCAAAATTAATATGATCATGTATTACGCTAAATGACATGCTTGCATAAATAATGACATGTGTGGTACATAAAAAGTGGCTATAAAAGAACTATCTTTAACAATAATATATCTAAACTAGCTAGTATGTGATCAAGCTACTTACCTCGTATCACTAATTTCAAATTTTGTCTCGAGTTCGTTACCTATACGAAATATCATGTCACTAATTCTCTTGGGAAACGTGTCATATTATTATATTTAATTAATTAAATAAATACTATATATGAAAATAATTTATTAATTATTTTAATACCTAGTAATTTAATTAAACCTCTAATTATTTTCTATGTAAATAAGTTTTTGTAAAAAGAAATTTCTAGGCTAACATAAAATACCTAAGCCCCCACTTAAAATAGTTTTTGCAATAAGTGGTCTAAGGAACTAGTAGCATGCGCTGCAAAATGTAGCCAGTCTAGCACATGGGTGAGCAAGCACCCTTGCATATACTCGGCTGACACATCCCAGAGTGAGGTGGAGATAAGTGTGTTGTCTTACGAAAGGTGAGCACAAAAATTTGACTAACTGTGAAAAGGAGAACAAGGAGCCGCGAAGGTCAGCAACTCTAACAAAACAGAGTTACCCTCCAAGGCTAACAGAAATGTAGAAGAGACTACGTAAGTGAGAGAGTTTTCCTGAATTACACAAAAGTGTTCAGAAAAGTGACAGTACTGCACACAGAAGCCCCCACTCCATCCGAAGGGTCAAATACAGAGTGTTTCTGTGTTGAAAGGTAAAGGCTTGACAAGTCATGTCATTTGAATGCGACAGTACGACTTAAGCCACAATCGAGACCCTCTTACGAGGAAACCCAGATGACCACGCATGCAGATCATGCTTTTGACAGTTTGTTTCTGTCATCCTACAGTATGACAGAGAAAGATTAAAGAAAATCATTATCGCAGATCCAGAGTCAGAAAGGACATCTGACAATCACACCCTATTTAAAGGACAATATCTCACTTTTGAGACTTTATCATCAAATAGCTTGTTAAGTCAATTGCTTCGGAAAGCAAGGAGCAGAGTTGTAACACCCCGCTCCTTCCTTCTTACGTACGCTTCTTTCTTTCTGACGTACGTTCCTTCTTTATGACATAAACCAATTTCGAGGGTAGGAATTATGTAAATTGTCTGCCATTCTCTCTGACGAGTGCGAGACTCGTCATACGTGCCAAACTCCGATGGCGTGTCTTCAAATATATCTTGTGACTTCTAGGTCACACCTAGTGTTTTAAATGTGCTGAAAATATTTATAAGTAGTATTTCCAGTGTTATTGAATTAATATTGATTTTAAATATGACAATTATAATATTCTTGAAGAACTCCAAAAATATTATAATTGTCAGAATATTTCAACTATTTAAAATATTATGTGATTTAAATTATGTTGAGAGCTTTAATTCATTTAATGGTTTTATTATCTTAAATATGTTAAGTGAGACTTCATCATTTTATTAATGATGAAATAATATTATTTTATAAACTAAAGTTAGTTTAAATAATATTTTATCTTTCTTACCCTTAATACTTTTAATTAAGTTAATGTTTTATGCATTTCAAACCAGTGTTTTAATCCCCCATTGTTAGATCGTTTTGTGGATCCCAAGATGAAGGGACTGAGTTAAATACCCAGCCCCTCTCTTTCTCCCTCATTTTTCCCTCAGTTCTCTCTCTCTCTTCCCTCTCCCCAGCGTACGTAGTACGCAGCTCCTCTCTCGCCCGATGCTCCATCCCACAGCCCAGCGCCGCCTTGCGCCAGTAGGCCTCACCGCCGCCACCATCAGCCTCTTAAGCCGGCGACCCCTCACCGGCAAAGCTAGCCCCCGTTGCGCGATCACCTTCTCCACTCACGCACACAGCCTCTCACGCATGGTTTCACTGTGCACAACGCCTAACGTCGCCATCGCAGCCCCACCGCTGGCCACCACCTCCAGCCATCATCGGCGACAGCCCCACCGAACCCAACCCCTCACGGTAGCTCTCTCCCTCTCTTCCCGAAATGGGTTTACCACACGGGGTCCTTACCCGTTCACCACCGTGCGCCGCCGTACGCGGCCACCTACAGTCGCCAAGCACTACTGCAATCTTCCCCTTCCCTCCCCCTTCCTCCTCCACGTGACCCAAGTCCCATAGCCTCCCTCCACCGCATGGCTTCCTCCCCCATTCACGCACGGGTTCTCCTCCCTCCACCACCGTACGCCGCCACCCACTGCGTGTGACCACCATCTCCAGCCTCCTCAGGCCACCACCAAGCCATCCCAACTGCCCGTTGTCCCGATTTGCCACTCATGCACACACACTCTCCCTTACTCTCTCACAGGCTTTTCTCCATTACACACACGGCCATCCCTCCCTCCACCACCGTGGACCATCATGCCACCACCATCGAGCCTCCAAGGCTCCACCAGCTGCCCCCTTAGTCCAACCCTAAGCCCGAACCACCACTTTACATGGTGGGCAGCCACTACACACGGTGGACAGCCACTGTACATGGCTAGCCGCCACGTACGACCCTTCCGACATCAACGGTGACAGTCAGCGAGCAACTCACGGGTTATCCCGTCGATAGTATAACCCTTCATCCCATGTTATTTATGTTATTAGTTGACTAGGTTGTGGACTGTGATGTTGGTATTGCGGAGTTGTGGTATTGTAATGTGATGTGTATGTGAAATGTTGGGCATATCTGTGTAGTGTGGTGCTGTAATGTGCTATGTATGTGAAGTGTTGGACACATCTGTGTAGTGTGCTGTGAAGTGTTGGGCGTAGTGGGAAGTGCGCTGTGTTGTGTGGTGGAGTATGTGTTGTAATGGTGACGTGGCATTGTCTGGAATGGGAAGAGTACACGCTGAGTGTACTCTATGTGGCGTAGTGTGTATGAAAGGAGTACACGTGGAGTGTACTCCATATGGCGGGTATGCCATAGTGGTGATGTGGCGTGGTGTGTATGAAGGGAGTATATGCAGAATGTACTCCATGTGGTGGATTGATGCACCATATGGCGAATATGCCGTAATGGTGATGTGGCATGGTGTGTATGATGGGAGTACATATGTAATGTACTCCTTATGGCAGAGTGATGCACCATGTGGCGGATATGTCACAATGGTGATGTGGCGTGGTGTGTATGAAGGGAGTACATGCGGAATGTACTCTGTATGGCGTAGTGATGCACCATATGGCGTGTACACCATAGTGGTGATGTGGCGTAGCATGTGAGAAGGGAGTATGCATGGAGTGTACTCCATGAGTTGCAGCGATACACTGTGTGGCGTGTCACAAAGATAAGGATGGTTGAGTAGTGGATAGGCGTAGAACGTGGTGAGTAGTGTTGGGAACTGTGGAATAGTGACCCGAAGTAATCATGGTGTAGCCTGTAATCTGAGGTGACGGGTGTCACCATGAAGTTGACTCATGGCTGGAAGTATATGTGAAGTAGCAGGACAAGTGTAAGAGTACACAGCGGAAGCATGACTGGGCAATGTCATGAAGTGACGTGGTTACTAGCAGTCATGCTTTTGATGGGTGAAGTGTTAGTGTAAGAATGGTGTACCGGGAACGTAACGAGATGTCACGATATGACGGGAGTACATGAGGAACCGTACTCACAATGTGTTAGGAGTTGACGTAGCAAAATGTTGGGTAACACGACAAGGTCACAGTGTAGCTTTGGAGCAGTCTCAAGCTATACAGCGTGACATAAGGCGCAGTTGTGAATGGAGTCTTGTCGCATTAAGTGTTGGGATGACCTTTAAAAAGGGGTGGGTAGCATGAAGAGTCATGCTAGCCAGGTTAAGAGAAGGTTGGTATTGGAGTATGGCCCTTGTCCCTCCAAGTAGGTGATCAACATGTTATATATGTTGATCTTAGGTGATAAGGGGTAAAGTACATGTATAATCTAGTGAGACACATGTGCCAGACAGATTCACCATATGTAATGGGTAATCTGTCTTGAGCATAGTTGCACGGTGCTTAAGCCTCAGAGTTGGCTTAGAGTCGCGTGGCTTGTATGGATGGGAATGAGGATTAGTATGGGCTAAGGTGCATGAAGATAGTGACGGGTGTATTGTCTAGGATTGGAATGCGTGATTCCATCAGTTGAAATCATGCGTCGGAGTGTGGTTAGTGAGAAGAATGAGACAGAAGTCCTGGTGTCTTAATCCTAAGGTGAATCATGGGTTTACTTTAGTGGATTAGTACTGGAGGCAAGACCTTGAGTTGGAAGATGTGGTGACCATAATGGGTCCCCAAAGGTCTTATCATAGTAAGGAACATGAAAGAGCACGGGATAGAAGGAGAGTGTTCCAAGTGAAGCATAGTTCTATTTCTAGTTTAAGTTACTTATGCATTAAATAGAGAATGACGTTAAGGTTATATGTATACATGTAGGTTGCCATCTGACACGCGTATGAATGGACTGCATAATATGAAAGTAGCATGGAGTCGAGGTAAGTGTTATGTTTTCATACCCTTCTAGAGTTTTCAAAAATACAAGAAAACAAAAATGAAAGCTTTTCCTTTAAGATGCTATACGAAAAGACACGAAAGACGTTTTACGAAAGAAAATGCTAAGTGTTCAAACGTATAAGTAAGTACGGCCCCTCCTTGGCAGCCTCTGTTTACGCACCCAAAGTATTTATTGTATGAATGTGAATGTATGAATATACGGTGTATCTATTGTACATATTTTCTAAGAAAATCAAGGAACTGATATTTTATGTTCCCAAAACTAAGATTTTCTCATAAAACAATGTTTTTTCACGAAAATGAATGTTTTCTCATGAAAGGCAAAGAAAGAAATGAGAACTGAGGTTTTCATGGATCCTATGAGCTGATGCTTTTATGGATGTCATGAGGTGATGCTCATGGATACCATGAAAGACGACATTTAAGGTGATACTTATAGATGCCATAAGAGACGAAGTTTAAGCCCATGTTTTAAACGATACTTTTCCATGAACTGAACTGTTTTCTCATGAAAGGACATGTTAAATGAAAGATAAGTAAAGAATGAAAACTTCATCTCTTTAGAGCTGCCATGAATGAAAGAATAAAATGAAAGTATGAAAATACGTAACGCCACATGAATGAATGAAAAGGGGTACCCAATGAATGAATGGGCAGATTGCAATGCCGGACAGTAGTGCTGGTAGTGCACCCAGTGCTGCACCCTAAAAGAATGAGATTCCAACCTGCGGCTACGGGCGAATCCATTGGCCATAGGGCCGCTAACCCTAATACACGGGGCATAACAATGTGTACTGGCCTATGAAAGTGATAAGAAAGAATGAATGCACGAATGCACGAAAGCACGATTCTTGAATAAATGAAGGCACTGACGGGAAAAACGTTTTACGACAAGAAAGACTTTTAAAAGAAAAATCTCGTCCAGTGACGTTTTCAAATGAACGCATGTAAGCATGTAAGTATGCACGTATAGTACGTACGAATGATGAATGCATGAATGAAAACCTAAGTTGTTATATTTTAACTATATGAAGTAATGCTTACGAGTCATCGACTCATTTTAGTTTTTATGTATGCCCCTCCTCCCACAAGGAAGGAATTAAGTACGAGTCAGGACGGACACGGCCCAAGGGGAAGAGCACGGAAGTCTAGGCATGGGTTTTAATTGTACAAGAGGCCTTTTTATTATTAAAATTGATTTTTTCTACTGTAAACCTCTTTTATTGCCAAAGCACATTTTATTTTATAAATGTAGAGTCTTGCACCCTAGGTATGCAAGTAAAAAGGTTTTAAATCGAACGATAATTCTCGTAGTCCTTTCTAAAATATTTTATAAAAAGTCTCACCGCAAGGACGGGCGTTATAAGAGCGGCAACGAAAGCATTTCCAACATAGAGAGGTAGGTTAGCTTCTAAGATAGTGTTTAGAAATGTGGGGTGAATGTTGTGAGTAGGAGAGATTGCATTATCTCTGTAAGTTTTCTCCCCCTTTCTAAAAGCATGGATAAATATTTCGATCACTATATATATGCCTATATTACGCATTGATTTCCAATGGTTTGAATGTATTAACTGTTTTCAATGCATGACTCTAAATCTCTGTGTGGGAACCCAATATCTCTATATGAGATGTCTATCTCTGTGTGAGAATTCAGTAGCGTGAATCTATAATCATAGGATGGGATGGAGAGTTCTCTGAACCATTCATGCAAAATGTTCCCACGTGCTTCACACGAGAAGGAGAATGCCTTGTGGGGATTGGGGTGGAGCAATGTCATGATTGGCCTCACCTGATAGTCGAGATGTAGGATCCCCCAACGTATCACGTGTTGGTGTCCTCGAGTTGGTTGGCTAGGTAGAAGCATCCTCAGTGCAAAAAGTATCTCTATGTGAGAAGTCTATGTGACGAATTTCTATGTGATGAGCACCTGTGTGGTGGAAGAAGAATGTTACTGGAGCTAAAACAAGTCGAATACTGGTTTTTACAGGTTTTATACTTAAATTTGAGACATATTATTCCTAGTCATATTAATACTAATGTGTTTCTATATTTTGCAAAAAAGAAAAGGGAAATGTCCCCAGAGGATGATTCCTCTCCATGCTTATGTGTGTACATGTGTTATCTGAGAGGGTGATTTGTCGCCATGTTTAAGGATGCATGTAGTTGTAAGAGTGTGGGTGATTCCTTGCCACACATATACGTATCCATCCAGTCTTTTCACGAAAGTGTTCATAGTGTCTTCAATAGCATTATCTCTCATTAGCAGTCTTGTCATAGCTGTCTAACCTACCTATGGTTTCATTCTTGGACCCATAAATTTTGAAGCAAATCCATATCCTGACACGAGTCCTGAGTCAAACCTACCCGAGTCCTGAGTACGGAGACTAATAACTACTATAGTTACCATGTACCTTCCGTTTGGATATACAATGTTAAGTCTGGCGGCTACTTGTATTCGGTCAACCACTTAAAGATGACAAACTTTATGTATATTTGGGTTATGTAATATCTCAAGATTTAATGAAGGGCGATTCACCCCCTTTTGTTGTGAAAATTAGTATCAAGGTATTTAACAACTAGCGTTATCACCACAACGTATTCTACTTAAATTTTCATTGTGAGTACATAGATAAATATCTTTCGCATGTACTTCCATCTAGAGAATTACATGCCTAGTTCAATTCTCTTTTGGGTGCTGACCAATGCTTAGCACCACAGATCCTCGCCTAGACCTTCATGATGAACAAGGCTATAACACTCCGCTCCTTCCTTCTTACGTACGTGTAACACCCAAGCCTAGCACCAATTTTTTTTTTTTTTTGGGTTAAGTATATGAAAAGCCCGGGGACATTTCTCGAATATTATTTTATGGGCGGTGATAATTTTTTTGTTTATTTGAGTTAGAGTCGGGGCCTATAATTCGGAGAAAAAGCCCAAGTCCGTGTTACCGTATTTGTTTTTACGTACTACCCGTTTCACGTTCATTTGTTTTTCCTCTCCATGCATGCCACTCTCCCACAACTAGGGTTACACTTGAATCAATTTTTCTCCTCAGCTTTAGGGTTTTCATTTTTGCTCTGTTTTAATCACCTTTTTTTTTCACACGTTAATTTCCCCGCACGTTTTTTTTTCGTTGTTTTTTTTTTATCCACTCTATGCACACGCACAACTCTTTTTCCGTCCGCACACACGTCTCCCTCATCTCTCTAGGGTTTTTGCATCACATATATTTACACACATATTAGCCCATGCATAGAAAAACTGCCTTTGTTACGTTTCGTTGCTGCCAACCATTCTTTTCCTCAGCCTCTTGTCGCACGAATCAGCCTCTCCTAGTCTGACGCCCATCCCTCCACCATAAACGACCATCACCCAGGGCCCAAAGCCTCCAACGTGCACCACCCAGAACTGTCACTGCCCCCATACAAAAATCGACGCAATCGTGCATGCACTGTATATCCACGGATCGCAACACCACCTCACCGTGCGTCAACTCCACTTGACCATCACTAGAGCTCCAGCTCCTCCGCCCTTCACCTCTGTGCCCAGCTCGACAACCACCAGCATTGAGAATCGAAGACCTCTATTTTTGCTCATCAAAACAGAGCACATTGTTTCAGCCACCGTGAGTTGTGGCTTTACCACCCAGCCGCCGATGTTGCCACTGTCCATCTCCCAGCTCTTTGCACAACTCCTTCCCACTCGTTCGACGCTGCCGGGACTGCCATCTTCATCTCCGCACCTTACGTAGCTCTTCCATTCGCGGTGAGTTTCCGTTCTCTCGTTCGCCATCTCTCCCTGACTATATGTTTCCCTCACCATATTGCTCGCTCTCTCGTCCAGTGCATAGCCGCCGAGTTCACAACCTCCCATTGCACCCTGCGCCGTCGCACGTTACCTTCTCAGCCTGCCGCCGCTGCACTTCTAACATGCATATGTTGTTATTTATGTTCATAGTTTGTTTTTTTTATCGTAAGGTGTATTTATATATATATATATATATACGTATATATATATATATAAAGTTTTAACCTAACTTGGGTACTTACCAGTTTTAACCTAATATATATATCTGGAAAGTTCGATTTATGTTCGGGTGAGAGGTTTTTTTTGGGTTTATATTTAAATGGGTTTTGTTTTAAGCGTCATTAAACATTATATTTGTATTTTGATGATATTGTTAATTTAGTAAACCGATTGTTCTTAAGAGTTGATTTTTCATGACTATTTTATGGAAATTTTATTAGCCAATGTATTCTATTTATTCAAAAAATATTGTTGGTATTTTAGATATTTTTAAATATTAATTTTTATTGAGTTCTGTAATTATCTTAATGCTTACTCGATTAAATTCTTATTCTGTATGAATTCAATTAAGTGGATATTGATAGTTTTGGGAAATGATGGTATTTTCGGAATTATGAGAATTTTGGGTTTTGAGGAAAAATAAAATAGCTCATTCTAGCATCTTAGGCTTAAATATCGAAATATGTGATTAATTGGAAATTTACGAGAATTGCATGATTATTTTATAGGTGATGATTAATTATTGTTTGACATTTTTTAGGAAAATTCTGTAAAAGCTAAGAAGTCCGGGTAAGCGAGGTTCATATGCTAGACTTTGTATAAAATAAAATGAGGTTGCTTTTGAAAATATGCATGTTTGTTTTGAAAAGAAATCAGAAAACAACCTCAGATATGTGTTTTGCATATGCATGAAAGTTGTATAAGAGAAAATATTTTCTGTCATAACTGGTGTAGACATGAGCTAATTTGTGCATTCTATTTCTGATCATGCAAAAAGAGCGAATATGAAAATTTGTGCATAATTATGTAAATATGCTTTGGATCTACTTTGATTACGAAGATGATATGATTTTGTTCAGTACTCTGTCTGGATAAAATGTGATTTCTGAAAACCTTTGACATGACTTTCTGATTCTAAATTTGATTTTGTTTCCATTCTGTTCAGTTATGGCCCTACCACGGGTGACAATAGTGGCATACGGCCCAACCACGGGTTACAATAGTGGATACGGCCCAACCACGGGTAATAATAGTGGATACGGCCCAACCACGAGTTATAATAGTGGATACGGCCCAACCACGAGTTATAATAGTGGATACAGCCCAACCACGGGTTATAGTAGTGGTCTCTGTTTTGAGTGCACACCTTGGTGACAAAATGATTTATGTTCTACTTGGCTATCCGCAGATGCACAACCCTACCACGGGGGTTATACATGGTTTCTGTTCTGATATGATGTTCTGATGATGATGATGATCATGTATGCTATGCCAAAGGATATTTTTTGAAATTATTTCTAAATCTTCGCTCTGATATTTTGATAACATGTTCTGCTTCCGCATTATGAAAATGAAAATGTTTTGTTCTACATTCTGATCTCTGTAAATGCTCATGTTTACATACTAGTATATGTCCTCTACTTACTGAGTTGTTGATAACTCACCCTTTATCTTCATATATGTTTTAGATAATTTTGATGGTTCAGCTGGAGAACAAGAGTAGGAAGTTTTAGTAAGGTGTGATGATCGTAATGGAATAAGTGCCTGAGGGTACAAGTGCTTATTTGAGAGTCGTAGTTAGTAAACTGATTTATTTTTTGGATATTTTGATTTGATGAGTTAAGGATATTTTCGAGTTTTTGGAGAATTTCTAATTTATGTTATTGAGAATTTATTGGTTGTCCCCACGGAGGAACTTAGATATTTGAATTGATTAAATGGATTAATATTTTATGGAATTTTCTGGATTTTATAGTTGTGTTTTTAAGTTGATATTAGGTATTAAGAGCTAACTCTCTGGACCTTCAGGATCGGAGTGTTACAATACGTTTTCTTCTTTCTGACGTACATTCCTTCTTTATGAAGTAAGCAAATTCTAAGGGCAGAGATTATGTGAATTGTCTGCCCATTCTATCTAGCGACTACGAGACTCGTCATGAGTGCCAAACCACGATGGCGTGTTTCAAAAGATATCGTGTGAGTTCTAGGGTACGCCCAGTATTTTAAATGTGCTGTAAATATTTCCAGGAGTATTTCAAAAGATATCGTGACTTCTAGGGCACGCCCAGTATTATAATTGTCGGAAATCAATTTAATATCATTATTAAAATGATTTCAACTATTTAAGATATTATGAGGTTTAAATTATGTTCAAAGCTTTAATTAATTTAATGGTTTTATTCTCTTAAATATGTTAAGTAAGACTTCATCATTTTATTAATGATGAATGAATATTATTTTACAAACTAAAGTTAGTTTAAATAATATTATATCTTTATTACTTTTAATACTTTTAATTAAGTTAATGTTTTATACATTTTAAATCAGTGTTTGAGATTCGTCACTTTTATGCATTTTAATGTCCCAAGACTAGAGGTGTAACCGGTCCGGTCCAGTCCAGTTTTGGACAAAATCTAGGACCGAACCGGTATGTACCGATTTTGAATTTTTCAAAACCGATTACGCCCCGATTACCCTCATAAACCAGTACTTCCGGTTTTACCGGTTTCCGGTCCGGTCCAGTCCGGTTTTTCGATTTTTTTTAAATGTAAAAAACATATAATAAAGTGTTACTTCTTATTATAAAATGTTACTAATAATTTAATATATATATTATGCTTAAAGCATATGATTAATTAAATTTTCATCTTTAAGATTAAACTTTTATTTTATAAATTATAACAACATTATCTTATATATAATTATATTAATAATATATGATCAAATAAATTACAAATGTTCATATTTAAGATTAACATTTTATGTTATTATTTATAAATTATAATATGAAATTTTTTCATGTGTGATATATAATTATATATATTATATATAAAAATTTAACATATAATTATATATTATATATATAAATATTTTGTATAATATATAAAATTAATTTTTATATTTTTTCCCAACCGGTCCAATTCGGTCCGGTCCGGTCCCAGAAACTACGGAACCGGCCGGTTTTCATAAAATAGGAACCGATTCCGGACCGGACCGGTTTAAAACCGGACCAACCGGTCCGGTTCGGTCCGGTCCGGACCGATTTTCCGGTTTCTCGGTTTAAATTTACACCCCTACCCAAGACGAATGGACTCCATTAAATACCCAGACCCCCTCTCTTTCTTCCTCACTTTTCCCTTCCCTCTCTCTCTCTTCCCTCTCCCCAACGTACGCCGTACGCAGCCCCATACCCAAACTGCTCCACTGCCCAGCCCGGTGCAGCCTTGTGCCACTTGGCCTCACCGCCCCTTCCAGCAGAACCTCCTCCATCCGGCGAGCCTCCCCACACCAGTCTCGTCTCTCTCCCCCACGCTCTCTCTTCCTCTCCCTCGTTAGTGCACAACCCGAATGGGCTGGGTGCTCACTGCACTGACGTGCACTGTCCAACGGTGCCACCTCCTCCATGGAAGCTACTCCTCCCACCGGCCATCACTCTCCAGCGAGCATGGCCCCTTCCAAGCAGCCACCTTTCTCCCATGCACGTTCATGGCCTCTTTCGTGCACAGGTTCACTGTGCATGTTCCTAACGCCGCAGTGTGTGGCCACCGGACACCACCACGAGCTCGTCCAGGTCTTCCCCTTCCTCCTCCACCTGACTCGAGGCCCCTAGCCTCCCTCCAACACACGGGCCTTTCCTCTCCCCCCTAGCCTCCCTTCCGACGTCATCGACAGTGACAGTCAACGAGCAACGCATAGGTTATCCCGTTGAAGGTATAACCCTCTATCCCTCGTTAATTATGTTATTAGTTGACTAGGTTGTGGACTGTGCAGGTAGTATTGTGGGGGTCGCGGTGTAGTGTGGTGATGTGATGTGCTGTGTATGTGAAGTGTTGGGCATATCTGTGTGGTGTAGTGAAGTGTTT
This sequence comes from Juglans mandshurica, assembly GCA_022457165.1. Taxonomy (NCBI): domain Eukaryota; kingdom Viridiplantae; phylum Streptophyta; class Magnoliopsida; order Fagales; family Juglandaceae; genus Juglans; species Juglans mandshurica. The sequence goes on from CM039622.1 coordinate 22,921,966, forward strand.
GGCACATCTGTGTAGTGCGCTGTGGAGTGTTGGGCGTAGTTGAGAAGTGCACTGTGTTGTGTTATGGACTGTGTATAATGGTGGCATGGGGTATGTGGAATGGGAAGAGTATACACTGAGTGTACTCTGTGTGGTGTAGCGTGTGTGAAGAGAGTACACGTGGAGTGTACTCCATATGGCGAAGTGATGCACCAAATGGCAGGTATGCTATAATGGTGATGTGGCGTAGTGTGTATGAGGGGAGTACATGCGGAATGTACTCCATGTGGTGGATTGATGCACCATATGGCGTGTACGCCATAGTGGTGATGTGGCTTAGCATGTGAGAATGGAGTATGGGTGGAGTGTACTCCATGAGGTGCAACGATACACCGCGTGGCGTGTCGCAGAGATAAGGATGGTTGAGTGGTTGATGGGCTTAGGGCATGGTGAGTAGTGTCAGGAACTGTGGAACAGTGTCCCAAAGTAGTTATGGTGTAGCCTATAGTCTAAGGTGACGGGTGTCACCATGAAATTGACTTATGGCTGGCAATAAGGGTGAAGTAGAAGAACAAGTGTAAGAGTACGCCGCAGAAACATGACTGGGAATGTCACTGTAAGAGTACGCAGCGGAAGCATGACTGGGGAATGTCACAAAGTGACATGGTTACCAGCAATCATGGTTCTAATGGATGAAGTGTTAGTGTATGAATGGCATAACAAAAACATAAGGAAATGTCACAATGTGACGGGAGTACGTGAGGAACAGTACTCACAATGAGTTAGGAGTTGACGTAACAGGATGTTGGTTGACGTGACAAGGTCACGATGTAGCTTGGGAGTAGTCTCGAGCTATATGACGTGATGTAAGGTATAGTGATGAATGAAGTTTTGTCGTGTTAAGTATTGGGATTAACTATCAAAAGGGAAGGGTAGTATGAAGAATCATGCTAGCCAGGTTAAGAGAAGGTTGGTATCGGAGTATGGCCCTTATTCCTACGAGCAGATGATCAACATGTTATATGTTGGTCTCTGGTGATAAAGGGGTAAGGTACATGTATAATCTCGTTAGACACATGTGCCGGACAGATTCATCATATGTAATGGGTAATCCGTCCTGAGGATAGTTGCGTTGTGCTTAAGCCTCCGAGTTGGTTTAGAGTTGTATGGCTTGTATGGATGGGAATAAGTGTTAGTATGGGCTAAGGTGCATGAAGATAGTGACGGGTGTACTGTCTAAGGATGGGATGCGTGACTTAGTCAGTTTGAGTCATGCGTCGAAACGTGGTTAATGAGAAGAATGAGACTGAAGTCTTAGTGTCTTAATCCTAAGGTGACTCATGGGTTCACCTTAGTGAATGAGCACTCGAAGTAGAACGTCGAGTTTGGAAGATGGAGAGTCTTTCAAATAAAGTGTAGCATATGTCTTCTAAGTTTAAGTTGCTTACGCATTAGATAGAGAATGACGTTAAGGTTATGTGTATGCATGTAGGTTGCCATCTGACACGCACATGAATCGACTGCTTGATATGCAAGTAGCATGGAGTCCAGGTAAGTGTTACATTCATACTCTTCTAGAGTTTTCTAAATTTGACGAAAACGAAAACGAAAATGCTTTCTCTTTACGAGGCTTTACGAAAGAAAATGCTAAGTGTTGAAATGTCTAAGTATGTATGGCCCCTCCTTGGCAACCCCTGTTTACGCACTCAAAGTATTAATTGTACGCATGGGAATGGATGAGTATATGTCGTATCTATTGTATGTATTTTTCACAAAAATGCATGGCATGAAAGACTATTTTCGGGCTCGTGCCCTAAAAATATGTTTTTCGAATGAAACAATGTTTTCTCATGAAAACGAATGTTTTTTCATGAAAGGATAGTTAAACGAAAGAAAAGAAAAGAATAAAACCTCCAGCTCTTCAGAGCTAACGTGAAAGAATGAATGAAAAACATGAAAGAATGAAAATACCTAACGGCCTCATGAATGAATAAAAGGGGTACCCAAATGGGTGAATGGCCAGATTGCAATGCTGGGCAGCAATACTGGTAGTGCACCCCGTGCTGCACCCTGACGGAATGGGATTCCAACCCGCCGCCACTGGCGAATCCATTTGCCATAGGGCCACTAACCCTAGCACGCAGGGCGTAACAATGTGTATTCACCTATGAAAGTGATAAGAATGAATGTATGAATGCACGCATGCACGAATGAAAGCACAAGCTCTTTAAGAAATGAAGGTACTGATAGGAGAAATGTTTTACGAAAAGAAAGCTCTTTTTAAAAGAAAAATCCCGTCCAGTGACGTTTTCAAATGAACTCACGTAAGCATGTATGCATGCACGTATAGTATGTATGAATGATGAAAGCATGAATGAAAACCTATGTTGTTATATTTTAACCGTATGAAGTAATGCTTACGAGTCATCGACTCGTTTTAATTTTTATGTATGCCCCTCCCCCTCCCCATAGGAACTGAACGGTCAGGACGGACACGACCCATGGGGAAGAGCACGGAAGTCTAGGCATCGGTGTTATTTGTACAAAAGACCTTTTTATTGTAAGAATAATGTTTTCTGTTGTAAACCTCTTTTATTCTCAAAGCACATTTTATTTTATAAACGTAGAGTCTTGCACCCTGGGTATACAAGCAAAAGGTTTTAAATAGAATGGTAATTCTCGTCATTATTTCTAAAATCTTTTATAAAATGTCCCACCACAAATACGGGCGTTACATAGTGGTGTCAGAGCAAAACTCAGGTTATGCTAGACTCTATAGCATTCTTTTCAAAATAAAAGGGAGAAAACCTTTTTTCTAAAGAAAGAACTTTTTCCAATGAAAGAAAACTTTTTTCCCAATGAGAGAAGACTTTTTCCAAAGAAAGCAAACTTCTGAAAAGAGAATTGCAAGTGAAGGAAAAACCTAGATTGACGTCTTCCAAAGGCATGTCTCGTTCTGCAGTAAGTACAAGAATATATTTTATTGAAATGCTATGATATTTTCAATGTATGACCTAATGAATGCATGCATGTCAGACTAGCAACTAGAAAGAGGTAGTCATGCTAAGTGCATAGAATGTAAAAATGTATCAGAGACTGAACGTAGTTAGAGGATAAGAAATGGACAATGGAACATTAGGGCATGTAGCAATAGCTGCCTACTAATTGAGAAACGGACTAGAAACATTAGAAAGACTACAATAGTTAAGAAACACATGAACGACTACGAACTAAGCTAGGACCAAAATATAAAATGAGATGACAACTTCCAGCCTTGCTGGCAGGAATGTCAGAATGGAAGGTAAGAGCGCTACGTGAAGGATGGGCTTAAGTACTTCAGACTGACTTTACGCATGACGATGGAGGAATGACAAGACGTGAAAGCAAAGTATTATACAAGACATGACTGAGATGTTGAACGTGCGTGGAGACGGGTGAAGACAACATGAGGACATGTATGAACGGGTCACTGGTAAAGATGAGCAAATCCTTAGAACTCTAAGAAATTCTTAGAACCCCGCGCACATTCTTAGAACGCTAAGCAAACTCCCTAGAACCTTAAGCAAATTTTGAGGACCAAATTTATTTAAGGTGGGAAGAATGTAACACCCTGCTCCTTTCTTCTTACGTACGCTTCTTCCTTCTTACGTACGTTTCTTCTTTCTGACGTACGTTCCTCCTTTATGACTTAAGTAAATTCTGAGGGCAGAGATTATGTGAATTATCTTCCCCTTCTATCTAGGGACTGCGAGACTCGTCATGCTTGCCAAACCACGATGGCGTGTTTCAAAATATATTGTGTGACTTCTAGGGCACGCCCAGTGTTTTAAATGTGCTGGAAATATTTATAAGGAGTATTTTCAGTATTATAGAATTAAGCTTGATTTTAAATACAACAATTATAATATTTTTGAAGAGTTCCAAAAATATTATAATTGTCGGAAAACATTTTAATATCATTATTAAAATAATTTCAACTATTTAAGATATTATGAGATTTAAATTATGTTCAAAGCTTTAATTAATTTAATGGTTTTATTCTCTTAAATATGTTAAGTAAGACTTCATCATTTTATTAATGATGAAGGAATATTATTTTATAAACTAAAGTTAGTTTAAATCATGTTCTATCTTTATTACTTTTAATACTTTTAATTAAGTTAATGTTTTATGCATTTTAAATCAGTATTTGAGATTCGTCGTTAGATCGTTGCGTAGATCCCAAGACGAAGGGAGTAAGTTAAATACCCAGACCCCCTCTCTCTCTTCCTCACTTTTCCCTTCCCTCTCTCTCTCTTCCCTCTCCCCAGTGTACGTCATACGCAACCCCATACCCGAACTACTCCACTGCCCAGCCCGGTGCCGCCATGCGACCCCTGACCTCAACGCCCCTTCCACTGGCACCTTCCTCCGACGTGCCTCCCCATACCAGTCTCTCTCCCCCACGCTCTCTCTTCCGCTCCCTCGGTAGTGCACAACCCGAATGGGCTGGGTGCTCACTACACCACCGTATGCCGCCCAACGGCGCCACCACCTCCACGGAAGCTGCTCCTCCCACCGGCCATCACCCTCCAACAAGCTCGGCCCCTTCCATCCAGCCACCTTCCTCCCATGCACATTTGTGGCCTCCTCCATGCAGGGTTCACTGTGCACGCTCCTAGCGACGCAGTGCACGACCACCGGACACCACCACGAGCTCTTCCCGGTCTTCCCCTTCCTCCTCCACCTGACCCGAGGCCCTTAGCCTCCCTCCACCGCACGGACCTTTCCTCTCCCTCACGCACGGGTTTCTAACCCTCCACCACCGTACACCGCCACCCACGACGTGCGACCACCATTTCTAGCCTCCTCCAACCACCATCGCCCTTCCCAACCGTCCACAGCCCAAATCTGCCACCCATGCATGCACACTCTCTCACGGGCTTCTCCCCCCTCACACACGGCCATTCCTCCCCCCACCACGAGCCTTTTCAAGACCATGTCTAGCTATCCAGCAGCTTGAACAGTTACCGTACGTGGTATAGCCGCCCCATACGTCCCTTCCGACGTCATCGACGATGACAGTCAATGAGCAACGCACGGGTTATCCCGTCGAAGGTATAACCCTCTATCCCTCGTTAATTATGTTATTAGTTGACTAGGTTATGGACTGTGCTGGTAGTATTGTGGGGTTTGCAGTGTAGTGTGGTGATGTGACGTGCTGTGTATGTGAAGTGTTGGGCATATCTATGTAGTGTGGTGATGTGATGTGCCATGTAGTGAAGTGTTGGGCACATCTGTGTAGTACGCTGTGAAGTATTGGGCGTAGTTGGGAAGTGCGCTGTCTTGTGTTGTGGGTTGTGTGTAATGGTGGCTTTGCGTGTGTGGAATGGGAAGAGTACACTCTGAGTGTACTCTGTGTGGTGTAGCGTGTGTGAAGGGAGTACACAAGGAGTGTACCCCATATGGCAGGTATGCCATAATAGTGATATGGTATAGTGTGTATGAGGGGAGTACATGCAGAATGTACTCCATGTGGTGTATTGATGCACCATATGGCGTGTACGCTATAGTGGTGATGTGGCTTAGCATGTGACAATGGAGTATGCGTGGAGTTTACTCCATGAGGTGCAGCGATACAGCGTGTGGCATGTCGTAGAGATAATGATGGTTGAGTGGTTGATGGGTGTAAGGCATGGTAAGTAGTGTCGGGAACTGTGGAATAATGTCCCGAAGTAGTTATGGTGTAGCCCATATTCTAAGGTGATGGGTGTCACTGTGAAGTTGACTTATGGCTGGGAATATGGGTGAAGTAGAAGAACAAGTGTAAGACTACGCAACGGAAGCATGACTGGGGAATGTCATGGAGTGACATGGTTACTAGTAGTCATGCTTATGATGGATGAAGTGTTAGTGTATGAATGGCGTACAGAAACGTGACGAGATGTCACGATGTGATGGGAGTACGTGAGGAACCGTACTCACGATGAGTTAGGAGTTGACGTAGTAGGATGTTAGGTGACGTGACGTAAGGTCTAGTGATGAACGAAGTTTTATCGTGTTAAGTGTTGGGATGAACTGTCAAAAGGGACGGGTAGCATGAAGAGTCATGATAGCCGGGTTAAGAGAAGGTTGGTATCGGAGTATGGCCCTTGTCCCTACGAGCAGATGGTCAACATATTATATGTTGGTCTCAGGTGATAAAGGGGTAAGCTACATGTGTAATCTAGGTAGACATATGTGCTGGACGGATTCATTATATGTAATGGGTAATCCGTCTTGAGCATAGTTGCATGGTGCTTAAGCCTCAGAGTTGGCTTAGAGTCGTGTCGCTTGTATAGATGGGAATAAGGGTTAGTATGGGCTAAGGTGCATGAAGATAGTGACGAGTGTACTGTCTAAGGTTAGGATGCGTGATTTAGTCTGTCTGAGTCACTAGTCGAAACATGGTTAATGAAAAGAATGAGACAGAAGTCTTACTATCTTAATCCTAAGGTGAATCATGGGTTCGCCTTAGTGAATGAGCACTCGAAGTAGAACATCGAGTTTGGAAGAGGTAGTGACTGTAAGTAGACCCCAAAGGTCTCAGCATAGTAAAGGGTACGTAAGAACACTGGATAGAAGGAGAGTGTTTCAAGTGAATTGTAGCTTATGTCTTCTAAGTTTAAGTTGCTTATGCATTAGATAGAGAATGTGGTTAAGGTTATGTGCTTGCTTGTAGGTTGTCATCTGACACGCGCATGAATGGACTGCATGATATGCAAGTAGCATGGAGTCCAGGTAAGTGTTACGTTCATACTCTTCTAGAGTTTTCTAAAATAGACGAAAATGAAAACGAAAGCTTTTCTTTATGATGCTTTATGAAAGAAAATGAAACGCAATCTCTTTACGAGGCTTTATGAAAGAAAATGCTAACTGTTGAAATGTATAAGTATGTACGGCCCCTCCTTGGCAGCCCCTGTTTACGCAATTAAAGTCTTAATTATACGCATGTGAATGGATGAGTATATGTCGTATTTATTGTATGTATTTTTCACGAAAATGCATGGCATGAAAGACTATTTTCGGGCTTGCACCTAAAAATTATGCTTTTCTCTTGAAACGATGTTTTGCCATGACAACGAATGTTTTCTCGTGCAAGGACAGTTAAACGAAAGAATAGTAAAGAGAAAAAGCTCCAGCTCTTCAGAGCTGACATGAAAGAATAAATGAAATGTATGAAAGTACGTAACGGCCTCGTGAATGAATGAAAAGGGGTACCCAAATGAATGAATGGGCAGATTACAATACTGGACAGTAGTACTGGTAGTGCACCCAGTGCTGCAGCCTGATGGAATGGGATTCCAACCCGCGGCCATAGGCGAATCCATTGGCCATTAGGCCGCTAACCCTATGACGCGGGGCGTAACAGTGTGCATAGGCCTATGAAAGTGATAAGAATGAATGTATGAATGCACGCATGCATGAATGAAAGCATGAACTCTTTAAGAAATGAAAGAACTTCGTCCAGTGACATTTTAAACGAACGCACATAAGCACATATGCATGCACATATAGTATGTATGAATGATGAATACATGAATGAAAACCTATGTTGTTATATTTTAACCGTATGAAGTAATGCTTACGAGTCATCGACTCATTTTAGTTTTTATGTATGCCCCTCCCCCCCCCCCACAAGAACTGAATGGTATGGACGGACACAGCCCATGGGGAAAAGCCCGAAAGTCTAGGCATGGGTGTTAATTGTACAAGAGACCTTTTTATTGTAAGAATAATATTTTTCGCTATAAACCTCTTTTATTCTGAAAGCACATTTTATTTTATGAACGTAGTGTCTTGCACCCTGGGTATGCAAGCAAAAAATTTTAAATGGAATGGTAATTCTCGTCGTCCTTTCTAAAATCTTTTATAAGAAGTTTCACCACAAGGACAGGCATTACAAAGGCGCCACACTTATCGAGAAGAGATATGGCAGATCTAGGGTGGTGGTGATTGGGCTGAGGCTACGATGGCATTAGGTGTGACGAAACAGTACTAAGAGAGAGGTGGTGGCATTACCTGGGAGAACAGGTTGAGAGGGGAGAGTGAGTTGCGACGGGGCCTACAGAGAGGAGGCAGAAGAAGACGGAGCAAATATAGGGCTCGGCTGAGACCAATGGTGTCGCGGCTGGAGGTTGCTTCTAAGTACGATGGTGGAGATAGTAGTGAGAGAAGGCCTTTGATGCTAGCAATCGAGAGGCACGACGGAAAAGGAAATGCACGGAGGGACAACGTGATGGGTTGTTTGGAAAATAATGGGTTTATGTGTGTAGTTGTTTGGTGATGTATTTCCTCTGTTTGTTGCTTGGGCATTTGACGATGGAATTTGTGGTTTGGTATGCTGGTTTGTTGCCAAGGATGTGAGGAAGGGTCAAGCTTTGGGTGTAGGTTTGCGGCGTGAGAATTTTCTGTGTTTGAGATCACATAGGGAGAAGAGATAAATAGATGGGAGGAACCGTTTCTATGTATGCCATCTAATTTCAATCATCATTTTTAGGAGAAAGAATCGGTTTGCTCACCAAGAAGAGAGGGATAAGGAGGAAGTGGTGGTGAGTGGGTTTTTAGGCGAACACATTTGAAACATAAAGAAATAAAAATCTTAATTGATAATTTAACTTGTTTATCCCTTTAAGATTTTGTTCTCTCTTCTCACGATGCTCTCTCTAAGTCCTGTATAGAAGTCAGGTTTTCTCGTCTATCGTACAAGGGTTTGAGGATGGCAGAAGCTTTACAACATATGTATGCAAATCTGTCTTTGACAGAGAGGGAAAATGAGGAAATTTTGTTGGACGCTAGTAAGGTGGAGGAATAGTTTGACAAATATTTGGTGCTTCTGAAGGATTTTGAAGGTAAGTTATAGATTAATAACCTAGAATTGGTCCATGCTCCTTTCTGGGTACGTATCTATGACTTGCCTCTTATGGCACGAAATTCATATGTTGGTATTTTGGTTGGTAACATGTTGGGTGAGGTGTTGGAAGTGGATTTGGATATTGGTGAAATGGAGTGGGGAGAGTATATGAGAGTTAGAGTGAATATGGATATTTCAAAGCCATTGCTAGAATGGAAATGCATGGGGGTAGGGGATGGACAATCCTGTTGGCTTCGTTTTTCTTATGAAAGGTTACCGGATTTTTGCTATCATTGTGGGCTGGTGGGACATACTTTGCGTGAGTGTGATGAGGTTGAAGCAGCCCATTTGAATGTTGATAATCATCCTTATGGGCTATGGCTTCGAGCACTTTTTTTTAGTTGATCGGAAAGGTGGAAGGAGGGGTCTGGAGGTACTAAATTCAAGGGCATCACCTAGTACAGAACCTCCACAGACGGCGGCTGAAAGCCCAGCTAGCAGTAAAGATGGCAGTTATGGTTTAGCAAAAGCTATGGAGAATGTTACGACTGTTCAAAATGGAGTAATGGGGGAGAAGAATACGGTTACTGCTAATGAAGAGTTGGAGCATTTCTCGGAGAAGATCATGAATGCGCGTGCTATTTCCATAAATTTAGGAGTAACGGATGATAATCTGATGGAGGTAGGAGGAATATCTTCAAAGAGGAACGAACCGTCGGCTGAGGAGGACTGTTTAACAGAAGTACCTATTTCTAAAGCTGCTATCGTGGGTTTGGGCCCGAATGGGCTTTTTGAAAAAAAGATGTATGTTTACAAAGAAGGCCCAGTCGCTGTTAAGTCTGCTAAGGGCTCTTTTCCTCTTCATCACAAAACTAAGTCGAAAGGGACTTGAAATAGAGCAAGGGTTTTGATGGGAGGATTGCTAGTGATGGAGAGGCGATTGATGAGGGGTTTTGCACAAATATAAGGCTCATGGAAGGAAGACAAAGGGGATTGAAATTTTTTAAATGGAGGATCATCGTTCGAAGAAGATTGAGGTGGTGGCAGGGCAGAATGATTCACTTCAACAACCTAAGATATCGGTGGAGGCTGTGGCACAGCCCTGCCGGACATCATGAAAATTTTCAGTTGGAATTTTCGTGGGCTTGGGAACCCACGAGGAATTCGTACACTTCATGATTTGATCATGAAGGAAGATCATGATATGCTGTTTTTGCAAGAGACTCGATTGTCTTCAAGGCTGTTCGATCTCTATAAGTTCAAATTTGGTTTTCGTAATTGCTTTGTTATGGATTGTGTGGTTCGTAGTGGTGGTCTAGCATTGTTGTGGAAAAATGAAGTTATTTTGTCTATTGTCAATTTCTCAAAAAATCATATGCATGTTGTGCATAATGGTGTTAATGGGGAAAATTGTTTGTTAATAGGTGTGTATGGTCATCCTGATTCTAGTAAGCGACCAGATGTTTGGAAGTGAGTTAAGGGTTGGGGTCATGGTGTGGTGGTTCCTTGGTTAGTTTTGGAGGATTTTAACGAAATTATTTATCATTCTGAGAAATGTAGGGGTAGAAACAGAAATGAGAAGCAGTTGGAGGATTTTAGGGATGTTTTAGAAGTGTGTAGTCTGAGAGATTTGGACTTTTGTGGTGTTCCTTACACGTGGTGTAATACGAGGGAAGGGGGAGGTTTAATTAGTGAAATATTGGATCGTTTTCTTGCAAATATCATGTGGTGTGATTTGTTCCCAAATATGAGGGTTCAACATGGGGTAGCTGCGTACTTAGATCATATTCCTTTATGGTGGGATTCTGAGGGTAGGTTTAAAAAAGGGAAAAAACAAAAGTTGTTTAGATTTGAAGCAGTGTGGGTGGGGGAGAGAGTGTGCTCGTATAATAGAGAGGGTTTGGAATCAAATGGAAGGATCTCATTCTCTTTCTCAAGCCTTGGGTTCCATATCCAAATGTGCTTCTGATTTGGGTAGATGGAACCAAACTTCTTTTGGGAATGTACAGAATGAACTATCTAGTGCAAAAGAAAGGATGAAATTGTTGCAAGAAGCTGATCCATGCAGTTTTTCACTAACAGAACAACAATAAGCAAGAGATGATGTTCAAAAGTGGCTTGAGAGGGATGAAGTTATGTGGAAATAGACGTCTTGGGTCATGTGGGTTAGAGAGGGAGATAGAAATTCTAGGTTTTTTCACTCAAAAGCTTTGGCCAGAAGAAAGAAATATTCTATTTTGCAACATCAAGATGACTATGGCAGCTAGAAGAAAGGGCCCCAATTGGATGATCTAGTGATGGATTATTTCAATAAGTTGTTCACTGCTGCATATCAGGTGGAAATGGAGGAAGTAGTTTCACGGGTTGAGTTTAGAGTGACCGAGGAGATGAATGGGGAATTGATGAAACCATATGTGGCTGAGGAAGTTGAAGCTGTTGTTAAACATATGCATCCATCAAAGGCTCCTGGACTAGATGGGATGTCTCCAGTTTTCTTTCAAAAATATTGGACGGTGATTGGTAAGTCTTTTTTTGATTCAGTGCTTTTGGCTTTGAATACTAGAGAGCTCCCTAGGAATTTAAATCATATTTATATTAGATTAATTCCCAAGAAATCTGATCCAACTAAAGTGGCAGATTTTAGGCCAATTAAACTTTGCAATGTGCTCTATAAGATTTTATCACAAGTCATTGTAAATAGGTTAAAGAAAGTGTTCCCTTTGGTTATTTCGGATGGCTTTGCTTTTGTGCCTGGTAGCAAATTTCAGATAATGTTATGATAGCTTATGAGATGATACATTTTTTTAAGAAATAAAAGAAAAGGAAGAAAAGGTTTTATGTCACTCAAACTTGATATGAGTAAGGCATACAATAGATTGGAGTGGTTGTTTTTAGAAAGAATGATGGAGGCTCTTGGTTTTGTTAGACGACTGATTAATTTAATCATACAGTGTGTTAGAACCATTTCTTTCTCTGTTTTGGTAAATGGTTGTCCGAAATGTATTCCAAGTCGAGGAATTAGGCAGGGAGATCTTTTGTCTCCCTATCTATTTCTTTTATGCATAGAAGCCTTATCAGTTTGTTAAAAAGGAAAGTTGGCAGGGAGGTTATTGAGGGTGTTAAAATTTGTAGAGGGGCTCCGAGAGTCAATCATTTGTTGTTTATGGATGATAATGTGATGTTTTGTAAGCCGAATGTGGTTAGAACTGAAAATCTTCATTCTTTATTGAATACATATGAGAGAGCATATGTTCAATGTATTAATAAAGAAAAGACTTCTATGATTTTTAGTAGGAATGTTAATGAAGACTTTAGGGTTCGGATTATGTAGCTTTGGGGGGTAGTCATATACAACAAATTGAGAAGTATTTGGGACTTCCTCCTATGGTGGGTAAGTCAAAGAAACAAGCCTTTTCTAGTATTAAACAACGACTGTGGGAGAAACTTCAATTGTGGAAAGGTAATTTGTTGTCACAAGGGGGGAGGGAGGTTCTAATAAAAGCTATAGCAATGTCTGTTCTGACCTATGCACAAATCTTATAATTCGGATCCTGAGCATGACCAGCCGAGATGCAGTACTGAATCAAAGAAACACACAGTGAGACAATCTCTACGGGTTTTATCCCGATCTTCTAAGCTTATTTAATGATTGATAAAATTTTAGTTTGGAATTTACGTGGGCTTGGTAGTTCCCGTAATCGTTTAAAAAGTTTAGTTAAAAAGAATGGAGTGCATATTGTAGGGATTTTAGAACCTTTTGCTGATGTGGATAAAATGTCTAGATTGGCTAGTATGTTGGGGTTACAGAACTTTTGCAGTAATGCGGAAGTTGACGGTAAAATTTGGATTTTCTGGAGTGACGATTGTGAATGGGAGCCTTTATCTATGACTAATCAAGTTATTACTGGAAGTTTTCATTTTGGTGAAGAGAAGCTTTTAATTTCTTTTATATATGCTAAGTGTAACAGCATAGAGCGTCGTGAGTTATGGCAAAGTTTAGAGGGGATTGATGATAATGAGATTTCTTGGATTGTGGTAGGGGATTTCAATATTATCCGGGAAGATAGTGACAGAGTTGGTGGTCATCCTAGATCAATTACAGAGATGGAGGAATTTAATAATTGTATTGATCATTGTGGTTTATTGGATCTCCATGTGGTGGGTCGCAAACTTTCGTGGTGTAATGGCCAGGGGGGCTTTCCCGCAGCTAGGCTCGTCTTGATAGAGTCTTGACTAATATTCAGTTTGCTAGCAGATTTCCTCAAGCTTATTTTGAATACCTTAATCGGAAAACTTTGGATCATTGTCCAATGATCATTAGTTTTCAAAAACAGATGGTTAGCTACGGGCCTCGTCCGTTTCGTTTCCAAAATATGTGGACATCGCATGGTGATTTCAAGAGATGTGTTGAAGAAGTTTGGAAGTTGCCGACTACTTCAGTGAGTTTGTTTCGTCTGGCAGAAAAACTGAAGAAAACAAAAATTGCTTTACGCGCATGGAATATTCAGGTATTTGGGCATGTTGGTCAGAATATTAAAGAATTAGAAGAAAGATTGGAGGTACTCGAGAGTCACTTACAAGATGGTTATGATCAGGATGTCGAATGTGATTTCTTGGTCACAAAACTTGAGCTAGAAACTTGGGAAAGACGTGAAGAAATCAGGTTTTCACAATTGGCGAAGAAGAAATGGATTTCCGAAGGAGATAATAACACTAAATTTTTCCATGCTGTTGTCAACCAAAGAAGAAAGTCTAAAACTATCTCTAATATGCGGCTTGAGAATGGAGATTTTTTTAATTCCCCTGAACAGGTTCATCAAGGTGCTTTAAATTACTTTCATAATTATCTCACTAATTCTTCTATTGTTGAACAGGTGGATCTTGCTCCTCTAATTCAGGGCTCGGTTACTGAAGAGAATAATTTGGCACTCATTATGGCCCCTTCTGAAACTGAGATTTTGGATGCGTTAAAATCCATCCCTAAGGATAGCTCTCCTGGACCGGATGGCTTTGGCTCGGGATTCTATATAAGCTGTTGGGATTTGATCAAAGAGGATGTTGTTGCGACAGCTAAAGATTTTTTTTCCGGTTCTATTTTACCAAGATTTTATACAGCATCTTATCTGGTGTTGATTCCGAAGGTGGAGGACCCCAAGATCTTTGATAAGTTCCATCCAATAAGTCTATGTTCAGTCGCCTACAAAATTTTTTCTAAGGTCCTGGTAAATAGGATGACTTCTATGTTACCTCAGTTGATTTCTCATGAACAAGGAGCTTTTATTCCTGGCCGTAGCATTTTCGAAAATATTACTCTGGCTCAGGAAGTGGTTCATTCTCTGAATAAGAAAACGAAGGGAGGCAACATCATGGTGAAGATTGATATGGCAAAAGTTTATGATAGAGTTGACTGGAAATTTTTGTTAAATGTATTGAAGTCATTTGGTTTTTCATCTCAGTTCTATAATTTGGTAAAGGAATGTGTTCAGACTCCTTGGTTCTCTATTATGATGAATGGGACTTACAAAGGTTTTTTTCAACCAGCTCGGGGTTTTAGACAAGGTGACCCTTTATCTCCTTATCTTTTTATTATCATGGAGGAAGTGTTGTCTAGATTATTGAGTAAAAAGTTTGAAGAGGGTCGTATTGGATGTTTTTCGCATCCGGTGGGTGCGCTTATTATCTCTCATTTACTTTATGCTGATGATCTTCTTGTCTTTGTGAATGGTGGAAAACGATCGGTTCTTATGTTAATGAACACCTTGGAAGTTTATGAAAAGTGGTCTGGGCAGTTAATTAATAAGGAGAAATCGGCATTTTACTTTTCGAAATCTATTTCTACGGTCCGGCGACGAAATCTCAAGAGAACTACGGGTCTTGTTGAAGGTAATTTCCCGGTTACTTATTTGGGTGTCCCTTTGGTGTCTGGTCGTCTTACATCTAGAGAATTGGAACCACTCATTGAGAAGATTAGAAGAAAAATTGCTGGTTGGAAAGTTAATTTTTTGTCGCAAGGTGGAAGACGTACGCTGATGAAACATTTTTTAGCATGTGTTTCCCTCACATGCTAGCTGTATTAAATGTGCCTTTGAGAGTATTTAAAAAGCTCAATTCATTACTCTCTACATTTTTTTGGGGAGAGTTGAATGGGTGGCCTAGAATGAAATGGATATCTTGGGAGAAGGTATGCAAACCGTATAAGGAAGGGGGTCTTGGTATGAGGAATTTTGATGAGGTGCAACGGTCCCTTCACATGAAGTTTGCTTGGAGATTGTTAACTGTTGATAATCTTTGGACTAAGTTTTTCCGTGCTAAATATGTGAAACATAGACATATTTTCATGGCTGAGTCTAGAAGGAATGCTTCCCGTTTCTGGATGTCTATTATGACTGTGTTTCCTAAGGTGCTTGATAATGTTATTGTTAAAGTGAGGGAGGGCAGGTCTTCCTTTTGGTTTGATCGTTGGCTGGCAAGTGGAATTTTATGTGCAAGTACGAATGCAGGGCATTCTGAAATCCGTATTAATGATGTTTGGGCTGATGGTTCTTGGGATGAGAATTATTTGGTAGAACTGGTTGGCTTGGAGAAAACAGAGGAAATTATGAATGTTGTTGGGGCTGGTAAGGTGGGTAGTGATATCACCATTTGGAAACCTGCTATTAAGGGAGATTTTACGTCGGCGTCAGCTTGGGACATTATTCGCGTAAAAGGAACAAATTATATGGGAATGGATTGGATATGGCATCATCTCCTCCCGAATAAGATTTCTGTGTGCATGTGGAAAGCTAGATTTAATGGTCTGGCATTAGATTCTCGCGTACAGACTACAGGTATTCAGTTGGCATCTCAGTGTAATTGTTGTGCGAGAGGTCATACAGAAAGCTTAAATCATGTGCTCTGTAATGGTAGTATTGCTTCAGCAGTTTGGAGGTGGGCAGCCATTACGCTGGGGATTCATCATGTGGATGGTAGGCCTTGGTGGACGACTGTTATGCAGTGGTTCTCAGTTGCGAATAAGTCGTCTCATCGGGGGATACTTATAGGTATCATTCCGTCGATTATAACCTGGAGGCTTTGGATGCAGCGTTGTAAAGCCAGAATGGAAAATTACTATGAATCGGCCTCAAATGTCTGCTTGGCAGTGAAAGTCTGGCTCCAAAGGATTTCTTCCCTGATGGCTAAACATTGGACTATCTCGGATACGGATGAAGCTGTTCTTCGGGCGCTTGATGTTCGTCACGTTGATCAGGTAAAGTCTAGTCCAAAACTGGTTTACTGGAGGAAACCGAATGCTGGGTGGATTACATTGAATATTGATGGGTGTTGTCGTGGTAACCCGGGGAGCTGTGGTGGAGGAGGAGTCATTCGTGATAAGAGAGGTATTTTCATAGGTGCTTTCGCTTCTTGTTATGGTCATGGTACGTATAATGAGGCTGAATTGAGAGCTCTTATTTCTGGACTTGCTTTATGTAAAGAATTGGGTTTTACTCAAATTTGTATTGAAAGTGACTCTAGCTTGGTTGTTTCTTGGCTGAGTAGTCGAAAATGCACGGCTTGGTATTTATGGGATTATTGGATGAACTTTTGATGTTATTAAGTGACATGAATTTTTCCATTGATCATCAGTTTCGCGAGGGGAATAATGTAGCAGATTTTCTTGCTAGAATGGGCGAGGAAGGTTTTAATAATATGTTTTATGATTATAGTTCATTGCCTCGTAAGGTGAAAGGTATGCTTCGGTTGGATAAGTTGGGTTTGCCCCATATTAGATATTAAGTGGTTTTGTGGGTTTATCAATTAGGCTTGTTTAGTTTATATTTTGGTTAAGTTTTGGTTTCGTTTGATATATGGGAGTTTTATTTCTTTTATCTTGTAATTCCCAAATGTACTACTTGTTACCACGATTTTCCTCCGCCATAAGTGAGTGTTTTTTTTAATAAAATTTGAGATGAGGTCACTCATGGACAGGTGACCTTCGACTATTTAAAAAAATAATTAAATAAATAAAAACGCTAGTTTGCAAATGTAACGTCCCAATAGATGGTCCAAACCACATGGCTTATACTCCAAAAGGACTAGTCAATGATACAATTGGAACCCCATTGGAACCTTATAAAGAGCAAGAACTTCTCATTCTCAAGCAATGTGGGATCCTATACACCACTTACCCTTATCCATATCATATGGGGGTATCACAGCAAAACTGATTCAATACCCATTCCAAAATATCTCATGGTTCCATATAGGCAACCATTTACAACATTGAAAACAAGTCCCATAATAATGAAAGGCATTAACCAATAGAAGAAAATAACCAAACATGGAAAAGTCTATTAATAACAAATAAAACAGTAAATGATAATAAAGATCAAGTCCCACGCATCAAGCTACGTAGTCTGCCAACTTGACATTTGGTTTGCTGGTTCTTGTGCTTCTTCTATGTGATATCGTGAACCCTTTAATATTCGTATCATGCATATTCCATGAAGGGATTATTTACGTACCATATATTGACGTGACTTCATGTAATATATTAGATCTATTTTATAATAATTACTCTTATTCCACTAGACATATGATTTTAGTACCATCAACTAAGATAAATTCCAATGGCGTCAAGAGTTTAGCCCAACTCTACACGATCTGTGACATTAGGCTTATCCCCAAGACTTGTAAACTAAACCTAAACCAGCGGGGAATTTGTTCAGATGGGGAAAAAATATCAAACCATGCTTGGACCTGTACACATCTACAATGTGTCGATGATGATTCATATAGAATCTTAGAGCATTAGTAGTGAAGTGACCAAGAGAATTCACTTTTTATTATTATTATAACTAGCTACTTTTCGTAAATACTAAATAACAAACTTTCTAAATTGATCTCTACTTCATTAAAAAAACATTTTTATTCTCAAAGTAATTGAGAGATTTATTTCTTTTTAAAAAAATCACGAAATTAAAATACAACTTACAAGTGCAAAAAAAAAAAAAAAAAAAGTTTTATGCAATGGCCATTATAGATTTTCAGTCAAGTGAAAAAAAAAGAATAGAACAAAAAAAGGGAGAACAAAGGAAAAAAGAACACTTGCTAAAATATTTGTAATAAAAATAAATAAAGAAAAAATCTGCTTCACACACTACTGTGTGAAGTAGCCCCAGCACACTTAACGTGCTGGGGTGAAAAAAAAAATTGTACTGAGATGGTGCGGCTTCCGGCTGCCTCCCAAAATGGCTCATAAATAAATAACCAGCTGGTTTCACTGGCCATATTTGGCCAGCCCAACCAAATAACCAACAATAAAATCAAAGTCGATTTGGTTTGGTACTTGATGTATTTTGTACACATTGGCCAAATTTTAGCCATATTTTAGCTTTGACTAGTTGTAGTGCTCTTAATTCATTAAAAACCCTTCTATCTACTAACAAACTTGGATTACCAAAATTACATCTATCTACACTAAGGTTCTGCTTGTTTTTGCGTCAAGTGAATTTGATGAATAGTTTTCGGACATGTTTGGAAAAATAGGTTAACGAAAAGAATAATATCAGATACAATCTTAAATTATACAAATCTCACGCATTATATTTAAGAAGTAGAGTCTATTATTAAAAAAATGATTTCATCCAATAAAGTCATGTGAAAATGATTTCAATTGAGAAATTTTATAAACTGATTTCCAATCATATTCGATTACTCTCGAAACTCAAACAACATTTTTTTTTTTTTTTTTTATACTTTCCCTAGTTTTGTCTCTGGTGGTCCCTTGATCTTTCTTGTCTTTCCTGTCCCTTTTTTCATTTAATATTTCTTAATATTTTTCATTTATATATCTTAACTTATAATATTCATTTGAGATTTTTTAATTTTTTTTACTATCTTTTTTTAAGCTCTTTTATAGGAAAATCTTCACATAGATAATTCATGAAGGTAATCGAGTTTGGATGAAGTTGTCTTGCGAATAATATTAATGGTGAGGCAATGGATGGACTTTTCTGTAGGGAGTGTTGTATTAATGGGTACATGATATTAAATATAGTCATCCACTCATCATGGCTTTAAATTATTAAATGTTGGTCGTTTAATATGTTAATACTTAATAGCCAATTATGATAACTTGGAATGCATAATCTAATTTATTTCTTGTTTCTTTTCAACTAAATTCAACATTGGGTTCCCAATTGCTCTTATTTTTTAGAATAATTTTATTTAGTCATATGAAACTTACTGTTCAGATGACCTTCTTGACGTGATACTATCATGTGATGCCATGTAATTTATTAAAATAAATAAATAAAAGCACAGTCACAAAAAGATAGAGGAAACCTAAAATTTTAATTTTCTTTTTTTTTTATATTGTTTAATATCTTTTAATCGGAATATATTTTTTATTAGTTTTAATAAATTACGTGAATGAAAGAGGATCATCTAAGTTTCAAATGGTTAGTGGCATGAAAAATTCTAATTATTATTCATATACTACACATCACACATATTTTTTTATTTTTTAATTCTTAACAAATATGTGTTGTATGAATAATGAGTAGAATAACTCAATTAGTTTAACAAAAATAAGATAAAAATAAACATGGTGCCTGAGATGATAAATAGCAAGTTCTAATATCATTAGGTCCTGTTTGGACATTGGTATGAGATGAGATGGTTTTAGATAAAAGTTGAAAATTTAATAAAATATTGTTATAATATTATTTTTTAATATTATTATTGTTTTAAAATTTAAAAAAGTTAAATTTTTTATTATATTTTGTGTAAAAATTTAATAAAATTATAAAGATGAGATGACAAGTGTTTATACTATTTCTATAGCCAAATGTGCCTCATCTATTTTTCATCGATAAAGCTTCGTATATAGACGACTCTTATTTATAGTAAAGTTGGGAATGGCAAGTACAAACCATCAGTTTTGGCCATTTCTGAGGATGAGGAAAGGATAGATAGAGGACTCTCCTCTCGTTTCCAGCAAAACCATGTCCATTTCCATGGCCTTGTTTTCTCCTCCAACCCACCCTCCATCCCTCTCTCCCTCTATACCCCTCAAACCCCACCTCACCCTTAAACCTCATCTTTCTCTCGGACCACTCAAAACTTCCGTCTTCCTCCACTCCACCGCTAGGGCCTCAGCGGACAATGGAGCTGGAACTTCGGCCTCGGCTGCCACTGCACTTGATCCAGATGCAGACCAGAAGATCTCTAAACCTCCAAAAGCGGTGGTTCAGAAGGATGAGAGCACTGCTGGAGCCAATGGGTCTTTGGGGGCGACGGAAGCAGGGGAAGTTGAGGTGGTGAGTAAGTTTGAGGACACCAGATGGATTGGAGGGACTTGGGACTTGAAGAAGTTTGAGAAAGATGGAAAGCCCGACTGGGATGCAGTTATTGACGCTGGTGAGGTTTTGGGTTTGTGTCAATTTGGGTTCAAAGTAACTTTTTTTCCCCTTTATTTTATGTTATATTATTTCGTTTATTTTGAATCTGATTTCATCACTTCTGCTTTGCTTCCGCGTTAATTACTTAATTTGACTTGGGCTGAGGTTTTATTTTTTCTACGTACTATTGTTATCTGAAACAACATCAGCCTAAAAGTTAAAAATTTCAGTTATCGAGTGTGAATTATGTTTCTTTTTAAGAAACCTCTATCTGCATTGATCGGTCTGCTTTATAATAAAGAAGAACATAATGGAAACTGACTAAAAAAATATCTACTACAATATGAAAGGAAGTGTAGCGAGAAGAGTAGTAAGAACTTCAAATATTGTTTACAGCACCTCCTAATCAGTGTCATCTTTTATCAGTCTCCTCTTTTAAAATTACTTTCTGTATGTCTTTTGTGATAATCAATAATACTCTGTGTTGTTAGGTATACATTCCAGAAATTTTTATGATCTGTAAGGAAAGCGTTCACAATAAGTTGTAGGAAACTATTTATTATGAACATTTTTGGGGACAGATGCTACCAATGTAGTGACTGTGATTTTTGCACAATAAGAAGTCTTTTGGCTTTTCTCAACAAGCCTTATAAACTATTAAATACCAACCACAATAATTCTGTCTATTGCTCCAAAAAATGCTAGTACCATACTGGAAATGGGACGAAACACTGGGAAAAAAATCCCGTAATGGATGAGAAAGTTGGAGAGCATGAGTACAGTGGATTGGTCATAGGTTTCATTATCATTACGTTTCTTGCTGTGGGCATTGCTGAGCCTTGATGTTTCTGATTAGAGTTAATGGAAGTGATATTAAAGGGGACTTCAGAAGTGAGTGTATGATATTTGGAATTTTGAAGAAAGAGCTCTGTTGGCCATCATTTTAACCTTTTTCACCTCATAGACATGACTGGAGAATTGAAACATAGGGCAGTGTCTTCACTAATTACAGGTGCAGAAAGAGTCTTCCCTCATTTGCAGCAGAATCTAAGCTCAATACTTCTTCTTCCCATCCCCTTACAAGGAAGGTGATATATCAAAATGAACTTAAAAATATGGCCAACCATCCTACTTGAATCCCAAACTGAAATAAATGTCACTCTACAGTCAGAGGTGCTTTACCGTATTGCATTATTGATCTTTCAAAGTGTGTTCAGATTGCTCAACTTCTCGTGGCGTATTAGTAGGAAATTTAGTGCTTTCTTTCCTTGTTTAGTTTCATTATCGTCAATATGCAATTCCTTTGTTGCTTAAGTTTCACCGAGCCAAGAGGTTCATATCTCTCTCATTGATGTTTCCCCTGTCCTTTCAAAAACTTGGATGTTTGCCATATTTTTCTTGTATTTTTATGGGGAGGAGAGGATAGGATGAGGTGAAAATGGAATCAGTTATGATTACTTTATATTTATTCATTATTCATCCAGATTACTCTTGATTACTTAATTTCTAATGGACGTCCTTGGATAATTTTTTTAGAAGCTAGGAGGAGAAAATGGCTTCAGGATAATCCAGAATCATCCAGTAATGATGACCCAATAATATTTGACACATCCATCATACCTTGGTGGGCATGGATAAAAAGGTTCCATCTACCTGAAGCCGAACTACTTAATGGTTTGTTCAGTTCATAGTTCCTTCTATATTGAATCTAAGCTCACAAAAAAGTGGCTGCTGGCTCATGCTAATTCTTCTATGGTGTTTAATGAGTTTTATGCAGGCCGTGCTGCAATGATAGGCTTCTTCATGACTTATCTGGTTGATAGCTTGACTGGGGTAGGTTTGGTTGACCAAATGAACAACTTCTTCTGTAAAACTCTATTGTTTATATCTGTTGTTGGAGTTCTTCTGATTCGGAAGAATGAGGATTTAGAAAACTTAAAGAAGCTGCTGGAAGAGACAACCTTCTATGACAAGCAATGGCAAGCAACCTGGCAGGACGAGACGCCTGGCAGTTCCAGGAATTGAGAAGTGAAATTGCTATTCATGAGTTTGCCTCCTAAAATTTCGTGGGCATCCTCTTTTGCGTTTCTTTTAAGGTAATTAGTCTGTTGTAGTAGAGAATGATGATTTCAACTCCCATCAGTCGTCGAACTTAAGTTTTCTTATTTTGTTAGCTATTGTACATTTTCAGCTAGAAGTTTATTCGTTTGTGAACACGATCCCTTTTAAAAAGAATTAAGCGGGAAGATTATTCCTAGTTTTCAGATTCCATGATGATCATTCCTAGCTGCACCTGTCTGAAGGTACAACTACAGGATGATAAATATTTGGACTCTCATCAACTCAATGTAACTTGGCCTAGCTTGTAAGCAATGGTCTACAAGTTTCTAATGAATAACTTGAAATTCTGAGGAGTGGTACTCAGCTTACTCAGCTTTGTTGGACCGTGAATTGTTAAAATAAATCACTATTTAGGAAGACTTTACTCAAGTCTTCTGTGGCATTTCATTTGGCATACACCTCTTTCAAAACAGTTGCAACGCCCAATCCTGGAGGTCAGAGATTTAGCTTTTGTAACCTAAAACTATTTCTCATATCATATTTATATATTCCAAATTTTTCATAAAATATAAATTCATGTATTCAAAATCAAAAATATATATTCCTCTACCAAGACACCAAAGAAATATCTCAATGAAATAAATTAAAATTTTCACAAAAACTTGGAAATATCAATTACTCAAAATACGAAAATAACATACAATAATAAATTTACTAAATAAGACTCTAATAAATATTTGTACCCTTCAAACCTTACTAGCATTTCCTACTCTTGACTTCCAGCTGAGTTGAATTATCTGAAAAAATATCGTGTAGATAAGAGGTGAGTTATCAACAATTCAGTAAGTAAAGAATATATACTAGTATATAAACATGAGTATTTACAGAGTATAGAATGCAGAACAAAATATTTTTATTTTTAGAATACAGAATCAGAACATATTATCAAAAGTATCAAGCGAAAATTTAAAAATATTCTTATTTAAAATTCTTTTGGCAAAGCATAACTGAAATATCACATTAGAACATAATTTCATGTTTAACTCTCGTGGTAGGATTGTGCGAATCCCAGCAGCCAATCAAGCAAAACAGAATGTGAAATCTTCCCCTTATTCATTCTCGAAGCCTCGAGTGTACACACAAGAAAGACCACACAGAAAACCACTTTGACTTCCGAAGTGGGCGCATCGGAAATAGAATAGTTGGTACCAACCCGAATAGAGGCCACAATTTTACACTTATGGTAAGGTTAGAACGGAACAGAAACAGAATGTCATGTCAAAAATTTTCAAAAGTCACATCATATCATATCAGAGTACAGAACATATTCAGAACACAACAAAATCAGATCATAATCATATAATTATCCACATATCTTCATATTTGCTTCTTGTTGCACGGTTCATAAACAAAATGCAAAAAATAAGTTCATGTCTACACCAGTCATGACAAAAAATACTTTCTTCTTATACAAAGTTTCATGAGTAATTCATAATAAATAACTGAGGTTGTTTCAAATTTCTTTTCATAACAAAACATGCATATTTTCTAAAATCAACATCAATTCATTTCTTTTATGCAAAGTCTAGCATATGAACCCCGCATACCTAGACTTTGTAGCTTTTCAAAATTTTCTCACAACAGTGCCGAGCAAATATTAATCATAACCTATAAAATTGTCACGTAGCTTCCATAAATTTTCGATCGAATATGTATTTTGATACTTAAACCTGAAATGCTAAAATAACATATTTTTCCTAAATGTCTAAAATTCTCTTAACCCTAAAATATCATTACTTTCCAAATTTCATCGATATCCATTTAATTCCTTCAACTAATACATTAATTGTAAAAATAAGATTTTTGTATTAATATAAAGTGAGACTAGGCCCACTAAAAATATTGTACTAATTTTTGCAAACCAATTGAGGCCCATGGAAAAAATCCCGCCCAACGTAAAAATACAAGTTCAAACTTTGGCTTGTAACTCAAAGGGCATAAGTGTAATTTCATAAAAATTACTCTACTCTATGCTAAGCTTTATGTGAGACCAAAGAAATCTTTCCTATTTTGAAAACAAGGCAAACACTAGAGAGGGGTGGTACATCTGAGGCTTACGGAGAGGGAAGCAGGCGTGTGGCGGAGCAAGGGACTAGGCAGCGGTCGTGGGTGGTCAACGAGGTGGAAGAGCACTGAGAGAAAGAGAGAGTGATGAGAGAGAGAGAGAGAAAGCTCACAGTGAGACAACGAGAAGGCGTGGGATGGTCTAGGGGTGACAGGAAGCTTTTGGCGACAGTTTCTGTGCGGTTTCCAACATGTTTAGCTCTC
Source organism: Juglans mandshurica (assembly GCA_022457165.1). Taxonomy (NCBI): domain Eukaryota; kingdom Viridiplantae; phylum Streptophyta; class Magnoliopsida; order Fagales; family Juglandaceae; genus Juglans; species Juglans mandshurica. The sequence continues at coordinate 22,946,587 of CM039622.1, forward strand.
GGTGATGGTGGTTTGCAATGGCGCATGGTGGAGAAGTAGGTGCTCTGTTTTGAGGAGCAAAAACAAAGATGCCTTCGGTTCTCTATGCAGGTGGTTGCCAGTTTCGCGTGGCTTGGGCAATGGGCTATCACATGGTGGTTTTGTTCTGGATAGGTAGGTTTCGTGCGGTGGACGTACTCGGGTTGGCTTTTGTGATGAAGAGGACATGCAAGTTTCCAACAATAGCGGCTTGATGTTGCAGCTTCATCGTGGGGAAGGGGGAAAGGGCAGCACGACTATTTCATGGTGGTCCCGTGCTGGACCCTGGAATGTGAGAAAAATAAAATCAAAAAAGAAAAAGTGTCACCTGAGAGTTGGCGGTGGCCGTGAAAATGTGCTGGTCTTGGTTATTCAGTATGTAGCGATGTGCATGGAAGGGGAAGCTTCAATGGAGATTTGCAACAACCCTATTCTGGGAGAAGAGACAGTTGTTTTATCTAATGTGTGGTATATATAGCAGCTGTTGAAAACCCTAGGAGAAGGAAAACATGCATGTGCATGTGAGCGGAGTCGTGCGTGGTGGGGAGTTTCTAAAAATTTTGGATGTTGGGTCTCTCAATTTAGAGCAACCAGTTCTAGGTATTACTAACTGGGTTGGGTTGGTTATAGCAATCCACACCTCATCTCTTTTTTGGCTTGCCCGTATTTTCATGGGTCTCAACACAATTGCTAAAATAGTCCAACTCGTCCTGTAAATTTTTCGGGCCAATTTTCAAGTAAATAGATCTCACTTGGTTCTTTAAATAATTTAACCTAATATTAAGCCCAATAAAATCCATACTCTGTCAAAATAAAATTTGGGCTTGTAGCCTGTTATAAAATTACTCGTTAACTCTCAAGTGGCTTTTTATACATATTATTCCAAATAAAAATTTTTGAATGCGGCTTGGTGCTGGACCCTGCTGTTACATCCTCTTAAGAAATTTCATCCTAAAAATTTATTACATCTAAAGTAAAGCTTAAAATACTTATCCCTCATAATCCATGCCTATTTTAAAGTTCGACTATTATGTCAATCTAATATTTCAAAATCCTAACTTTCCAATATCCCTCGCCCCATTAACTTTCCGAAATTCTAGTGTCGATTTCCATACAAGACCCCGAGTTCAAACCAAAACCTCACATATATTTATAAAAAGAACTTTGAACAAAACATTTCAACCTCCTAATAATAGTAACATAAAAAGTTCTAAGGTTAAGTCCTAAGTGAGCTCAATTCACTAATTCTCGAATCCTCACAAAGTCTACTTTCAAACAACAAGTTTCCAAAATTCACGCTTCCATTATACACACTGACCAACCAAACACCTAAGGCTAGGGTCTCATGGACATGAATTATTGGGTCTAATCCCTTTCAACGCCTATTCGCGCAATTCTTACAAGGCTTGTAATTATAGACTATGCACCCTTGAACATTCCTATGTGGTCTATGTCATCCTTTGGGAAAATCATGCACATTCCCTTCATCCCAACCTCAATATTCTAAACTATAAGACTTAGTAAAATTCCATAAAAAATGCAAGAATGATTAATCCTAACTCAACTAAAACGATTGCTTTGAAGGAGATAAGGAGTAGAGTTCCTGTATTCGCATTGTGGTCATCCTCAAGATCTGCAGGTGTCAGTTCAAACACTCGAGCCAGTCCCATTCTACGCTGATTGTTTCCCTGTATCATCTATTGGGGACTTGAAGATGGGTTGGGCTTCTTGTTGTCTTCCAATAGTAATGGGCATTCCCTGATGAAGTGTCCGGTCTTACCACATCGAAAACACGACCTTACCTCCCTTCTGCACTCTCCCATGTGTGCACGATTACAAAACTTACAAAGGTTATTCGATTGATTTCCCTACGTTTGCCTCTGACCTAAGATGCTCCCTTCGTTTATCTTCTTCCACGGCACTTGACCCATACTAGAGGAGGATCCTTGTGGGGTAGTTCTCTTCCTTTGATCTTGAAGTTCTGTACTTCTCTTCAAGCTTCGCTCAAATACTCTGGCCTTATTCACTAACTCTGAGAAACTTTGGATCTGAAAGCCCACCACTCGTTCATAAATCCTATTGTTCAACTCCTGCTCAAACTTTCGGGACTTCTTCTCCTCGTCAAGGATTAGATATGCGGCGAACTGTGACAGCTCAACAAATGTGGCCACATACTGGTGTGCTGTCATAGTTCCCTGCACCAAACTGGCAAACTCTATGGCCCTATCTTCTCTAACTGAGCTTGGGAAGAAGTGATCAAGAAAAATTTATTTGAAATGGGGCCAACTGACTACTTCCGTTCCTTCAGCTTCCCTAATGGTTCTCTCAGAAATCCACCATCTTTTTGCCTCTCCTATCAACTTGAAGGCAGAGTACAATACTTTATGTTCGTCAGTACAATTCAAGACACGAAGTATCTCCTCAATGTTCTAGATCCAGTCCTCCGCCAAGATTGGGTCACCATGCCCATCAAAAGTGGGAGGGTGCATCCGGTTGAACTGCTCTACGGTGCATCCGCCCTCATCATTTCTGGCATTCAAGTCCCCAAGATTTCGAACAAGGCGACGAGCTGCCATCCTAGAAGACCCATACTTGGTTAAACATTTCAAATGGAATATTAAAAATAATAATTTAAGAGTAAATGTAACTAACAATTAATCTATATATCACAAATTAACAATTTATTGTCTTACTCGTTTTTTCTCATATACTAAAATGGCTTAAAGTAAACATACTCCTCAATAGTTCATTCAATTTAAACCAGACCATTTTGATTAAAGCTTACGTGCAAAGATTTACCTCAACTTCTCTTCAACTTGACATCAAGGCAAACTTACCTACTAGGTCAAAAACTAAGCACCATATCAGATCAGTTCATACATTAAAACCTACTGAATTTGAAGCCTAGTCCTCGCTGAAGCTTATGCATATCTCTAACATCTGAGCCCTAAATTCTTATCTAAAACCTCAAATATTTCAAAACCAGTTCTCCAAATTTCACAAACTCTAAAACCTCAAATATCATAGAACATATTCACTAAAGTCTGCACTTTCTTAAAACTTTAAATCGCGACATAATCATCTCCTACCATCCGTAGATGTCTACACCTCCAATCTGAAAATTATTTCCAAAAACCCACACATATCCAAAACTTCAAATATTATAGTCTGCAGAGCCTCAAACCTGACTTTCGATTAAGCTAAGTACACCTCCAAAATCTAAACATTAAATCTTATCGAAAATCATTTCCTACAACTACAAACTAAGCCTACTAAATCTGAAATCTCAGATGTCATGCAGTCATTTATTAAAATCTGCAAAATCTCAAATCTCAAATCTCATCAAAATCACTTTTAGAATATGCAGAATCTCTAAACCTCATATTTTCAAAAACTCAATCCATAAAGTCTACAGAATCTCAAACCTGGCTCTTATACCAACTGTAACGCCCCGGTCCTGGAGGTCCGGAGAGTTAGCTCTTGTAACGTCAAACCATCTCTCATAACATATTTATATACTCCAAATTCTCCATAAAATATAAATTCATTTATTCAAAATCAAAAATATATGTTTCTCCACCAAGACACCAAAGAAATATCTCAATGAAATAAATTAAAATCTCCACAAAGACTCAAAAATATATGTGACTCAAACTACCAAAATAACATAAAATAATAAATCTACTAAAGAAGACTCTCCAATAAACCTTGCTAATACTTCTTGCTCTTGACTTCCGGCTAAGGCATCAAAATTATCTAAAAAATATTGTGGAGATAAGGGGTGAGTTATCAACAACTCAGCAAGCAAAGAACATATACTAGTATGTAAATATGAGCATTTATAGAATTAGAATGCAAAACAAAATACTTTTATTTTTAGAATGCAGAATCAAAACATGTTATAAAAAATATCAGAGTGAAAGTTCACAAATATTCTTATTCAAAATTACTTTAGCATAGCATAACTGAAACATCACATCAGAACAGAATTTCATGTTTAACCCCGTGATAGGGTTGTGCAAACCCCGACGACCAACCGATAAGAAACAAAATGTGAAATCTTCTCCTTATTCATTCTCGAAGCCCCGAGTGTGCACACAAGAAAGACCATGCAGAAAACCACTTTGATGTTCAAAATGAGTACACCAAAAATAGAAAAGTTGGTACTAACCCGAACAGAGGCCACAATTTTACACCTGTGATAAGGTCAGAATGGAACAGAAACAGAATGTCATGCCAGAGGTTTTCAAAAGTCACGCCAGAGGTTTTCAAAAGTCACATCATATCATATCAGAGGACAGAACATATTCAGAACATAACAAAATAAGATCATAATTATATAATTATGCACAATTTTTCATATTCGCTACTTGTTGCACAGTTCATAAACAAAATGCAAAAAATAAGCTCATATTTATACGAGTCGTGACAGAAAATGCTTTCTTCTTAGACAAAGTTTCATGAGTAATTTAGAACAAATAACTGTGGTTGTTTCAAATTTCTTTTCATAACAAAACATGCATATTTTCCAAAATCGACCTAAGTTCATTTCTTTTATGTAAAGTCTAGTATAAGAACCCCGTTTACCTGGATTTTTTAGCTTTTCAGAATTTTCTCACAACAATGCCTAGCAAATATTAATCGTCACCTATAAAATAGTCACGTAGCTTTCATAAATTTTCGATCGAACACCTATTTTGATACTTAAACCTGAAATGCTAAAATAACATATTTTTCCTAAATTTCTAAAATTCTCTTAACTCTAAAATATCATTTTTTCCAAATTTCATCGATATCCATTTAATTCATTCGATTAATACATTAATTGTAAAATAAAATATTTGTACTAATGTAAAGTGAGACTAGGCCCAACATAAAAATACAAGTTCAAACTTTGGCTTGTAACTCAAAGGGCATAAGCGTAATTTTGTAAAAAATTACTCTACTCTATGCTAAGCTTTACGGGAGACGAAAGAAATCTTTCTTATTTTGAAAACAAGGCAAACAGTAGAGAGGGGTGGTCCGTTTGAGGCTTACCGAGAGGGAAGCTGGTGTGCGGCGGAGCAAGGGACTAGGCGGCAGTCATGGGTGGTCAGCAAGGTGGAAGAGCACTAAAAGAAAGAGAGAGTTATGAGTGCAGGACACACACACACACACACACACACACACAGAGAGAGAGAGAGAGAGAGAGAGAGAGAGCATGGTGTAAGGGAGAGAGAAAGCTCATCGTGAGATAGTGAGAAGGTGTGGGACAGTCTGGGCATGCGAGATGCTTTTTACAATGGTTTATGTGCAGTTTTCGACGTGTTTGGCTCTTGGTGATGGTGGTTTGCAATGGCTCACGGTTGAGAAGTAGGTGCTCTATTTTGAGTAGAAAAAATGGAGATGCCTTCGATTCTCTATGCAGGTGGCTGTCGGTTTCATGTGGGTTGGGCTGTGGGCTATCACACGGTGGTTTTGTTCTAGACAGGTAGGTTTCGTGTGGTGGACGTACTCGAGTTGGGCTTCTATGATGAAAAGGACGTGCAAGTTTCCAACAACAGTGGCTTAATGCTGCAGTTTTGTCGTGGGAAGGGGGCAAGGGCAGTGGCAACTGTTTCACAGCAGTCCCGTCTGGACGCTGGAATGTGAGAAAAATAAAATCAAAAAAGAAAAAGTGCTGCCTGAGAGGTGGTGGTGGCCGTGAAAAGGTGTTGGTCTTGGTTATTCACAGTGCAGCGACGTGCATGGAAGGGGAGGCTTCAATGGAGATTTGCGACAACCCTATTATGGGAGAAGAGATGGTTGTTTTATCTAACGTGTGGTATATATAGCTGCTGTTGAAAACCCTATGAGAAGGAAAATGTGCATGTGCATGGGAGTGGAGTCGTACGTGGTGGGGAGTTTCTAAAACTTTTGACATTGGGTCTCTCAATTTAGAGCAACCGGTTCTGGGTCTTACTAACTAGGTTGGGTTGGTTATAGCAGTCCACACCTCATCTCTTTTTTGGCTTGCCAGTATTTTCATGGGTCTAAACACAATTGCTAAAATACTCCAACTCGTCTTGTAGATTTTTCGGGCCAATTTTCAAGTAAATAGATCTCACTTGGTTCATTAAATAATTTAACCTAATATTAAGCCCAATAAAATCTATACTCAGTCAAAATAAAATTTGGGCCCGTAACCTGTTCTAAAATTACCCGTTAACTCTCAAGTGGCTTTTCATACATATTATTCCAAATAAAAAATTTTGAATGTGGCTTGGTGCTGGACCCGGGTGTTACAACAATCGTAGTTGACTCGAATCCATGATTTCTAATTGTGATATCGCTTGTCAAATTGTGAACTATCAATCCACCTAAAACTAACTATAGTTAGGAAAGATAAACTTTAGGCATGGTTTGGTTTCACAAATATTTCAAACAATCTTATCACATCTCATATCATCTCAATATTCAAACATCATTCAAATGCAAACATTTTTCAATTTGAATTTTTCAATTTTTTCATCTAATTATTACCTAATAATAACAACTTCCTCAAACTTTCAAATAAAACACAAAAAAAATTTAACTTTTTCAAATTCCAAAACATAAATTATATTAAAAAATTATATTATAACTCTCTTTTAACTTTATAATTTTTTTATTCAATTTATTCTCTCTCCTTTCCCAAAACTCCATAAATATATTAACTCAAATAATTTTACTACTATTCACAAATTATCTTACTACTATTCAAAGATTTCTTATCTCATTTCATCTGTACAACCAAACGAGGCCTTAGTCTAAGATAGTGAGCATGAACAAGAATTAGAAGATCACACCGACTCAAATGATCTATACAAACAATTATGGCAGCTTATCATGGTAGAGAAAGTACTCTAGAATGCTAGAATGCCATTTCAGCCTAACTCTAATGAAAGTCCAAAGAAATAGTGATGACTTAACAAAGAAACAGAAAAACTAGTCGTTGCCCTGGAAGATGTTTGAATGGAGAAGACAAAATACAATCCTTTCCAGTCCATTCAATGCGTTAAACGGCCAATTAGCTGATCATCTTCAAATTGTGGTTAACTAGAAATGATGTTTCTAAAAAAAATTATGTATAACATATTGTAAGGAAAGGCACGCTCTTGAAAGGCCCAAGCCTAAAAAAGCCAAGGCCCACTTCCGAAGGGCCCAAGCCTAGGGAGGCTGAACCACGAAGCCTGGCCCAGAGTAGGGATGCCCTGGACTCGGGGCAAGAGAATTGGGAAGCAAGTAAGCACAGGCCCGGTCTGACCGAGACTTTCAACTCAAGGTCCGGGAGGATCGGGGTCTGCAAATTAGCAATCAAGTTACCGGGCTGGGTGGGCACAACATCATCATAAACCCGACCCCAGGGTCCCAAATCCCAGGCACGAGCCAACCCAGATCGATGTCAGGAAATCCGACGTGCATTGGAGCATCCCACGAGCCAAGGACGGCTCGCCCGCAATCTGACATCTCCTGGCATGATAGAGAAGTGGCGGCCACACAGACGTAGGACAACAGACACGACGCGATATCTCGTTAGGTCGCAGGCTAGCCCCCCACTAAGGTGACAGAGAATGGGTGGTGGCATGCTTGGCACCTGACACACCACGATCTCCCTCGACTGAAAGGCCCGACTCAGTTATAAATAAGGGATAACCCTCTTACGGGAGACCCCTGACCAATAACTCTTTGACTTTGCATCTTGTTTTCCTTCTCTAAAGAACAACCTACTAACTTAGGCATCGGAGTGATTTCGGAGGCCACGGGAGCCTCGCTTTCTTCTTAGTTATAGGTACCAGGGAGCTTGGGCTTTGTGGAACTGTTCAGCCTACAAAACTCGATATCAACACATATATAATTTTCAAAGTAACATATATAAAAAAAAATTATGTATAACATACAAATATCAAACTAACAACTTTTTCTACTTCTTAGATGATATCCTCCAGATGCATCAGATGGGCAAAGAACAGGACGAGTAAGAGATTGCTTCAGGCTTCCCAACCCCTTAAGACGGTAGCACGTGCAACCCGGTTCACCCCCAAACTGAAGGCACCCATTCGCAGGTTGCACTCTTGAAGTTTACACATTGCCTTGATTTCATGAAAGGCCCTCCTCATGTACCCGTTAAGCTAAAAGTTCACTTTCTCTTCTTCCCACATGAATCCTTGAATGTTCTGCAGCAGCAGAGAGAGAGAGAGAGCCACTAAATATTACCTTAATATGAGTGCATATGAAAGAATCATAAAGCAATATCAAGTGCAGACTTCAATAAGAAAACAATATTCCATCATTTTATGGAGGATGGCCAAATAAAAATGAAGGAAAAAGGAAGTGTAATTATGTAACACCCAGATCCAGTCAAGCCCGATTTTTATATATTTTTGGGCTTATGCGTAAGAAAAAGCCCAAGACCCAAGCCCACACCCGTGTCTTTTAAACCGTTAAAACCAACTGAGTTTAAGATTTTCTTTTCACCGCACCGCATGATTGCACTCTCATGCACGTATGCCTCTATATTCTCCTCAGCTTTAGGGTTTTGTTTTTGTTTTGTTTCAAACACCTATTTATTGACACAGCAACTTCACAGTTCATCGCACAGCCCCACAGGTTTCTCGTCTTGCACAACTTTATCTAGTGCATTTTCCTCGTCCGTTTCTCCATGGCATGAACGTCCCTATCTCCACAACATTCACGGCAACAGTTGTGTAATAGATATACATATATATACTCACGTTTAGCAGTTCATCAATTTGATAAACTAGGGTTGCCGCTTACAGTTTTCTTTCTCCAACAAGTCGTGGCCTATCTCTCCTGGTTCACACTCCTTTCCACCGTAGAAACGACCCCAAAATCGCATCTGCACCTCCACAAGCCATCAGTCCACTCATCGTCGAAACATTCTCTGCCACAGCAACCCACGCATAGCTCCCTCTTGTTCACTGCCGTCAACACATTCACATCCAACCGCCAGCCTTGAGCTGCCTGGCCATGACCACAAAGTTGCCGCTCAACTCCAGGCAGCATCCTCCCACCACGGAAGCCCATCACGAGTCACCCCCTGTGCAAAGAAACCTCACGCCACTGCCCTACCACTCGAAGTCATAGCCAGCAACTCCTCCTTGCAAACAGCGCACCACCCTCCAGCCTGTCCCCACCACCACAGAAAGCCAACCACCATCGCCCAGCCGTTGAAGGGAAAACACCCACGAAATACTCTATTTTTTACCCCCGAAATAGAGGAAGTAGTTTTCCCCATTGTGTGCAACCAACCTGCCACCCTACGCCGCCAACCTCCTCCACGACAATGCCACCGCATAGAGAGCTTCGCCGGGCCCTGCCCTCCATCCAGGTCCATCACTCTCCTCTCGGTAAGCTTCCACCGAACTCACCCACTCTCCTCTCCATCTCTTTCCATCTCTCTCTCTCTCTCTCTCTCTCTCTCTCTCTCTCTCTACTCATCTTTCTCTCAGTGCTCCGCCGCCAGGACAACCACCTTCTTCGCCGCACCACACGCAGCTCCTCCCTTCTCGATGAGTATCTCACGCCCTGTCTCGCCGACTATTGCACCACGTAAATGCATGAAAAATTGTTTTTAAGAGTTTACGTTAATTTAGGTTTACATATTATTTTGGTATAAAATTACAACATTGCCCTCGTTATTGGATGGTTTCAGTTGGATTTATGTTTATATTAAATTAGTTTTACATGGTCTTTGTGGGAAGTATAAGAAATTGTACAGAGCATAAATAGGGTTTTTTTTTAAAATTTTACTATTAGTAGCAAATTATTTTTATAGTAAGTGTGTAATTTTATTTTGAACATTCTAAATATGATTAACGTTATATCAAGGAAATTCAAAGAATGAGGATATTTTAGATTTAAGGGATATTTTTAGGTTATAGAAATTTTTAGGTATTGAAGAATTAAAATGGATATTTTAGAAGCTTAGGCTTAAATGGATTAAATTTGTGATTGATTGAAAATTTACGAGAATTACGTGATTATTTTATAGGTGACGATTAATTATTGTTCGACATTTTTTGAGGAAAATTCTGAAAAAAGCTAAGAAATCCAGGTAAGTGGGGTTCTCATGCTAGACTTTGCATAAAATAAAATGAGCTGAGGTTGATTTTTGGAAAATATACATGTTTGGTTATGAAAAGAAATTTGAACTACCTTAGTTATTTGTTCTGCATTACTCATGAGATTCTGTTTAAGAAGAAAATATTTTATGTCATGACTGGTGTAGACATGAGCTTATTTTTGACATTTTGTTTCTGAACCTTGCAAAAGAGAGCGAATATGAAATGATGTTTTGTGATCTGATTATGTTCTGTTCTGAAGATGTTCAGTATTCTGATATGATATGATGTGTTTTCTGAAAACCTATGGCATAACATTCTATTTCTGTTTCTATTATGTTTTAACCTTACCATGGGTGTAAAATTGTGGCCTCTGTTCGGGTTGATACTAACTTTTCTATTTCTGGTGCACCCACTTTGGAAACAAAGTGGTTTTCTGCATGGTCTTTCCTATGTGCACACTCGGGACTCCGAAAATGAATAAGGGGAAGATTCACATTCTGTTTCAGCTCAGTTAGCTACCGGGGTTTGCACAACCCTACCATGGGGGTTAAACATAATATATGTTCTGATATGATAAGATAAGATGTGATGTTTCAGTTTATGTTATGCCAAATGAATTTTGATTATGAATATTTTCGAACTTTCGCTCTGATATTTTTGATAACATATTCTGACGCTGCATTTTGAAAACAAATATTCTGCATTCTACATTCTGAAAGAAAATATTTTGTTCTGTATTCTGAACTCTGTAAATGCTCATGTTTACACACTAGTATATGTCCTCTGCTTACTGAGTTATTGATAACTCACCCCTTATCTCCAAACATTTTTCAAATGATTTGAATATTTCAGCTGAGGATCAAGAATATGGAGCATGGGTGAGATGAGTTAAGAATGATGGATTAAACATAGAAGGTTTATATGAATATTGAAGATTTTTATTCAGTAAGCTTGTTGTGCTCTAATGATGTGATTTGTTGGGAGGTTGATGTTTATATTAAGATTTTATATTGTCTTAGAATAATTATGCTGGAGTAATTGATGTGAATTAATGAGTATTTTGTGCGATAGAGAAAAATTGGAGTATGTACTATGTGGTTGGAAAATGATTTTTAGGTCTTAAGAGCTAACTCTCTAAACCTTCGGGATCGGGGCTTTACAAATTATGCATTGGTGGGAGTGCAGTTTCTTTCACCTGTACCCATTCAAAATAGCTCACAGTTACACCACCGGAATTTGCATATATGTCAGGGAGTATAACAACTCCATTTTTAGATAAGATCTGCAGAATGGATAGATTTTGTCAATAGAATGTTTGAGCTTGGAAATTATGTCACTTTCCATTTTTGTATAAACACCGTCTGCATTATTACCTCATCTGCTTCTGGGTCAGTGGGATGATTGGCAGCTTCTGTTATGAATTTTGCCTTAACATCAGCAGCATTTTCCCTTTAAATGAGAATAAAAGTAAATAATAATTGACTTAACTTGTATTTGTTCAAATTAGCGGGGTAGAGGAAATACAAAATAGAAAATGATATAGTGCTTGATTCATTGTGTCCATTAAAAGCTTGTGGTACTTGAAATTGTAATTTTTAAGCATATGATACAAGTCAGTTTCAGGTGTAGTGTATGAAGCAAAAGATAGAATTAAAGTTGGTCAGCAGCCTGATAGTAATATAAGTATTTGGCAGTGAAACAGACTACATACTTGTTAAGACCTCCACCTAAGGCACAAGGGATGAGAACATCACATTCATGAACAAGTAAGTCATTTGGGTCCATTGAATCTCCACCTTGGAAATCCTTTAAAGTTCCAGTGATCTCTTTGTGTTTCAGCAGAGCTGGGATATCAATTCCACTTGGGTTTTTAACTGCACCAGTAATGTCACTAACAGCAACAACCTTGCCTTCTTTCTCATGAATAAACTTTGCTGCCCATGAACCAACATTTCCAAAACCCTGAAAGTAGATTCAGTAAAAAGTGACTAAAAAGTCGAGGAAGATTACGTGTGATACTGGTGCTACCTGTAGAGCGAACTTCGTATCAGCGATTGACTTCCCATATTCAGCAAGTAAAGCCTGTGTTGCAAAAACCACTCCAAGTCCTGTTGCAGCCTCCCTTCCCAACGAACCCCCAAGATCCTAAAATGGGAAAAAAGAAGAAATTTTTCAATTCCATATTCCCTTAGTAGGAACTTGCTGCAAAGTTTTTATCTCTCTTACTAACAATTGGTTTCCCTGTCACCACTGCAGGTGAATGCCCATGAAACTTTGAGTACTCATCAAGAATCCATGCCATGTCTGTACAGTTTGAAAATTAGTAAGTATCTTAACCCAAAAAAAACTGCTGAAAAGTTTCTATTTTCAAACAAGAAGTACCATAATCAAAATTCATCCAGTCCATTGACTTAAATGGGTTACATGTGCGTTAGTCCCCATGTCAGGGGCTGGAACATCCCTGTTAATTCCAATGAGATCGTGGATCTTCCGAGTAAAAACACGAGTCAGACGTTCTAACTCACTAATACTTAAGTCCATTGGGTTGCAGCCAATCCCACCCTTTGCTCCACCATATGGAATGTCTGCCACAGCTGTCTTCCATGTCATTAGTTGAGCCAGAGCATTCACTTCATCTGGGTCAACCTAGCATCACACAATTTGAAAGTTTGTACTCAATAGAGCTTACAAAAGCTTACGACCATTGTGACTACCTATAAATAAAATTCCCACGCAATACCTAGAGTGAAACATCTTCAGCATTTCATGAGGGAAAACTATGACTGGTCCTAGTTTCATTAAGCTAAGCATCAGTTTCATATTTTCTCTTATCTATACCAACCTTCTAGCCAATGACTTGATAGACGCAACACATTCCCTAGACCACCATGTACAAGGTTGGATGTCATCAGTTTCCTATTTGGTTGTACAATGAACTAGTGTAACCTATTTGTATCTGATCTTGTTAATATGATCCAGCAATGTTTCTATCATAAAAGCTGACAAGAAAAGAGGAAAATCTGAAACATGTGATCAAAATGTTGACCAATAAAATATGACCATTAGACTGTAACTTTTAAGCATATAGACTGCAAGAGTATCAATTCCCCACGGTTTCATTTGATTAATAAAGTATAGGTAGTTGAACGTGTCTCCCATTTATAACCATCACAATGTCATATGAATATCCTGCATGCAAATATAAAAATGTAGTATAAAAATAGGCATATGTGAATAATGAATAATAGTACAACTCTTTTGCTTAAGGGGACATTTAGAATAAAAATCTAGGATTACATCTAACACTTAGGAAAGTAGAAAGCTTAAATATAAATTTTAAGATGAAAGCAATAAACAGACCAAGTATAGGAGTGCACTATGAGATAAATCTATTGCCCCATCTGCCATTCAAACTAAAATCAAAGCAATGATTGCAAGTTGATGTGTGTGCGTGCGTGTGTATTTCCACTGTTATCAATTACTGTCATGACCTGCCCAAAATAGAATCCAACATACATAAACGAAACCTCTAGTTTTCTCATTTTTGTAATAAGCATCATGTCTCAAATACATCAAAAGATTTTTCAAAATTAATGGCACCTGGCAAAACAAAACCTGCACTTTGTTTCAGTAAACCAAGTGCTGTGATCTGTATGTACGCCAGTCCAAAAGTAGAAAATCCATTAACATTTAGAAGTTTCAAATGTTCCATATTATGAAACAGGGGCACTTGCAAAAGAACATAAATAACATGACAGAACTCCATGATGCATATATTACAGAATCAGACATGCCTAAATTAGAGTGCATGGGGCAGGCTGCAAGAACTGAACTTCACCATCTAGTTTCTAGAGATATATAATCTGTTTATAATATAACTCATCATATACGCTTTTTGCTTCACAAACTTGTGGTGTCAATATTTCTCAACACTCTCGTGACTCACGTCCTCATACCACTCAGATTGCTCCTCCAGTGCTCTCTAATGCAATTTGCACAATGCTATCCTATCGTATCTAGATTGAGGAGATGCTTTGACCACTAATATAAATATTGGGTTAGAATTTAAGGATCGAAGGTCAATCTGAGTTTTTGCAGCACTAAGGAAATAGAAAAGGAAAAGCAAGTTAGTACACCCAATAAAGCCATATAATCCTCCACAACAAACACTAACTTCAAATATCCTATTTTACTTTTTGAACTACTAGTAAGTTCGAAACTTGTAGTGTTCCAAAGTAAACATAACTTCTTCATGAAGTTCAAAGTTTCCATCTTTATGTTTTTCAATCATTATAGACAAGGAATGTTTTGGCAAATAAATAAACATTCTCTTCACTACATGATCGTCCCTAGAACATGGAGATAAACTAATAAAAAGGTTCGAATGAACAAGGCATTGGGATAACAATGGTATCAATCCCTGTTGATGACTTCATTTCAATTAAGAAAAGTTGAAATCAAGCCCATGTATTATAATCTAATTTTTGGTAATCAAGATTGATCTGGGAGAAACTAATTTAAAACCCGATATTTTTAGTCTCCATCCATTAGTATCACGACAGCATAGTACTTTCCATAAGAGATAGGTGTGATCACACCATAGCATTGGTGTGATCTTTCCCCACCCTATAATTCCCCGCATGGGGATACCTTCCATTGGAGCTATCCACACCGAGGTGACGCAACCATTGGAAGGGTTTCAACTCTCCCAAGTATTGTACCTCTTTATGAAGTGTTGCACCTCTCTATGAAGGGTTGCATCAATGACTATAAATAAAGCTAAAGTGAATGGATTCAAATAATTCAGTTCTCTTGGGTTGATGGTACTGCTTGGATTTCCAACCTCAAGGGAAAACCATCAAACACGTAATGTGAGCTTCAATTTGATCATCCATTTGTAGTTGATCATGCATATACTCAAACAGTAAGGATCCAAATCATTAAGCAAATTGTCTTAAACATGGTTCAGTCATAAGACTGTTCTTTTCTGATTAACGAAGTGAACTGGACAATGTAAAAGAAAAAAATAACAACGGTAATAAAGATAACCTCAGGGTGGTAACGGATTCCGCCTTTCATCGGCCCCCAAGCATTGTCATGTTGAATTCTATATCCAACATAGGAAGCCAGAGTCCCATCGTCCATCGGGATCGTACACTCAACCTGCGAGGAGGTCAAATATATGAAAGAAGAAACATACCCTCACCCACAGTCGGACCACAAACAACAACAATAGTGCAGTGAAAGAAAAAACATCCACGAAGTCGAAGTGTGAAACGGGTTAATTTAATACTTTGATTTCTCTAAAGGGTATGAGAAGACTCTTTTCAAGCTTGGAATCCAAACCAAGAAGACGAGCTGCATGTCGAAAGTTGCGGTTCGTTGCTACAAGAGCATTCATGGTTGCCCAAAGCCAATGAAACTGTGAGGACCCAGAAACCGAAATGGAACCAAAATCCAAAGGGCCAAGATAACAAAATCTGAGGGACGGATATTAATTAAAGAACCATTATATACAAGTCTACCGGCTTTATGTAACTGTTTGATCTTCACGAGAGCAAAATGGCAAAAGTGTTCTTTGAGACGTTGACACTTCGACAGAAAAGTGCGACTCTTTTCAATGGAAGTAGGAACTATATGCCATTTAGGAAAATCTTGAAGACACTTATAGGTCTGTGGAATACTTAGGTGACAAACAAGGCAAATTGCGCGACTGTTTTACCATATTTGCTACCGTGAATCCTCTGCATCACTATCATTGCCATATACAATTGATTGCCATTCTACGGATTCTAGTTGAATGAAAACCAATTTACTAGTGTTAAATTTGTTCAAAGTGATGGGGGTGACGAATACGCGAATCAAGTTTTGAAAAACTATTTTGAATCTTGTAGAATTATTCAATGATTATCTTTCCCCGGAACCCTGGAGCAAAATGGTTTGGGTGCCGAACAACGACATAGGCACCTTAAAACCGGCTTGACTTTTTGGGATTCCCCCGTCTTACACTCGCCATGTTTTGGGTGCGCAAGCTTAAGAAAAAATATTCTTCAGACTCTACTATTTATTACACACTTAATACACTTAGTGTATTGAGTTAAAAAAAAAAAAAAAATTGAGTGCATAGTGTGTGGAGTGTGTAGGCAGATATGTAGAACTGCTCCATTGCCTAATCTTTTTTGGGCAATCCAGATGTGTGTTCTTCAGATATTCCTCCCAACACAAAAGGGTATCAGTGCTAATTTGAATTTAGAATATGAAGGCAACAACATTAATACGCAGATTGATACGCAAACTTGCTTGTATAAAAGATGGTTTGTTGTCTACATGAATATAACTACTTAAATGTTCTAACCATTATTCTCGCGAGAAGTGGAATAAAAACGTTTATTTGTAGCTACAATCTTTATCTTCTCCGCTTATCTACTTTTGAATATCGAATGTTTTAACCCTCTTGACATTTTAGCTAATCTAATATAATTGTATTTATTGGATGTGAAATGAACTAGGTTCTAGCTCATTGCCAAAAATAAATAAAGAGATAAAAGATAATGAAAGTTTACTGACAAAAGTGACATAAGGAGCATCTGTAGGATATGAAATCATGAACTAGAGGCCAGCCCATTGGAAGCCTATTGCCAGGAATAAAAAGAAGAGATAAAAGATTAGAAAAGTTGATTGACCAAAGTGAGTGACATAAGATAAGTAAAACTCAACTACTCTATAAAAATGAAAGAGACATCTATGAAAGGGGAGAAATCTCTACAAATCAAGGGAGATTATTAGCTCCCTCTCTAGATTTCCAAATTTCTATAGGGACGACATCTTCTTCAACATTCCTCCAATCTTATTTCCTCCAATATATTGAGAGATATGAAAAGTTATGAGAGATTGTAAAATAACCAAACATATTGGATTTAGGGGTGTAAGGAATTCGGTCCGGACCGAAAAAACTAACAGGACCGAACGGTTCCAGTCAGTCTGGACCGATAGTGAGACTGGTTGGTCTCAATCTTCCTAATGTGCAATTTTCAATTTTCGGTCCAGTCCCAGAGTGGGTTCTAATTTTCACCTCGGACCTGATCGGACCGACCGAATATACACATTATTTTATATAATAATTGTATAATTAATTATGTAATTTTCATCTAACCTATCCACATTGATAATATAAAATGTTAAATATACAATAACAAAATGCTATCAAATAACTAATGTATTATATCAATTAACTAACATATCACCATTAACTAATTACTATCTAGTATTTACATCTAATTAAAGAAATTAGGCAAATTTTTTGAAAAATATCTAAGTTGCAAATAAGTATGAAGTATATATGGTCAATGACAATTATTCATTAATCATATACAAAATGTTAAAATTTTCATATAGCTCATTATGCATTAAGTATCATAATACATTTACATACACTAAATTAGGAACAAATTAACAATTAACATTATAAATATAATTAGAATTAATTATTTTTTAATGAATTAGTTACATAATTCACAATTCACAGTAAGGACTCACTTAATTTTAATTTTAGTAATTTAAATAATTTTTTATTAATTGTTCTACCAAAAAAACAAGGAAACAAATATTTCCATCTCAAATGAGAACGACACTGTTTAGATTCAATTACGTGTAATGGCATCATTTCACGCAACTCAGATTTTTTTTAGATATCCTTGTGTTGAAACGGCGCCATTTGGATCAAATTTTTAATAAAAACAACGCTATTTCAACACAGGGATATCACTTATCGCCCTGGCCTTCTCTTCCTTCATTCCCAAGTATCACTCAACTCTCATCTCTCTCTCTCTCTCTCTCTCTCTCTCTCTCTCTCTCTCTCTCTCTCTCTGTGCCCATTTAAAAAAACCCTAGAGCGGCAACCCCTTTGTAGGCTCGCAGGTCCCAACCCCGCCGTTGCAACTCCCAGCTCCTTTGTCGCACGGTGCCACTGCATTTAAGGTACGAAATCTCGATTTACTTAGCTTAAATTCAAGTTTCAATTTCAAATGAATCAAACACATACACAAATTTAGATAGAGATATGGGAATTTTTTTGTCGAGATGGGGGTTATTCTTGGAAGGTTAGCACTTAGCATCTATAATGAAAGTGAATCATTGCTAATAAAAAAAAAAAAAAAAAGATTTCTTATGTGTTATTAGGATGAACGAAAATCAGAATACCTAGGGCAATGGCCATGGGTCTCCAATCTGCCTCCCAGAGTCCCATTAATTAATCTGTACCCATAAATTGTATTTGCATAATTTTTTTTGCACATATGGAAAATGAAATGCAACCTTAAATTTGATGAATATTGTATTTGCAATTTGCATATGTGGCTGGTTAGTGGTTACTGGTACAATTGTGTGTTTAATTGGTCATCGTGTATATATTATTAGACTAGGTTAAGGTCTTCAGAATTGAAAACAAATCCGAAAATGGAACTCTCTTGTTTTTTTTTTCTTTTAATATAAGTTGTGTTTGTTTTTTAATATCGGCTGTGTAATTGTGTTAAGTCTTAACCTTCAGTTGTTTGATTATTTTCTAGATGGAGAATTCAAAAGAAACTTGTCCGGGAGACTACCACAGATAATGCTAATTCAACACAAGGACAAGGCATTCCTCCACTACCACCCAATGTAAGTATTCAATCGAGTAGTGGTGGTGGGCGTTGAGTTAGGCCAATGGTTTGGGATCATTTCACAAGAATACCAAATTATGATCTAAGTAAACCTAGGGCTGCTTGTATATTAAAGGGCCAATTATGCATGTGATACAAAGGTGAACAGTACAAAATCCATGAATTATCACATTGAACATCAATGTATTAATGTAAGATATGTCTGTTTAATAAGGCAGATAAGTCTCAAACCACATGGGGTTAGAAGGCCAAGGATTGGGGAAGTAGTAGTGGGGGGCTTGTTCCTATAGCCTTTAGTGTTGAGGCTTGCAGAAAAGCCCTAACGGAAATGATTATTGTTGATGAGTTGCCATTTAGGTTTGTCGAAAGGGAGGGTTTTAAATAATTTATGCTTGTTGTTCAACCTAATTGTTTAGGGATTTCATCTCGTGTTACGGTTGCCAAAGATTGTTATAGTATCTATTTGAGGGAAAATATAAGTTGAGAATTGCTCTTCAAGGGCAATAAATTTCCCTTACCACCGATACATGGACATTCGTGCAAAACCTCAACTACATGTGTCTAACTGCACATTTTATTAATGATGATGATTAGAAGCTACACAAGAGAATCCTCCCTTTTCGTTTAGTTGAAAATCACAAGGGTGATATACTTGGTAAGGCCATAGAGATATATTTGATTGATTAGGCAGACCAAAAATACTTGCAATGACTCTCAATAATGTAGTCCAAATAATGGTGCAATTATGTTTTTGAAAAAGAAAACCAAGCATATGAAGGACACTATTTTAGAACATGAATTCTTGCATGTGAGATGTTGTGCCCACATATTAAATTTGATTGTTCGTATAGGAATGAAAAAAATATTATGATTCTATTGTGAATGTAAGAAGTTGTCAAATATATTAAATCCTCTCCACAAAGATGGAATCTATTTAAATCGTGTATACAGTCTGAAGAGATTACTTGCAAAAGCTAAATGTACCAACTATGTGAAACTCCACCTATCTTATGTTGGAGAGGGTTGAAAACTTTAGAAATGCATTTGAACAGTTGGAGGAAGAAGACACAGGGTTCCTTGTAAGTATTAGGGATGATACAGATGATGATGATGATAATGACAATGACGAGGGAATATGAGGGGAACTAGGTCAAAGAAGTTAAGGCCTATAAAAAATGATGATTGGGAGAACGTAAGATTGTTTGTAAGATTTCTTAAACTATTCCATGATGCAATCTTGCATTTTTTAGGCGGTCAATATGTAACTTATAACTCTTTTTTTAGGGAGTTAGTTACAATTCAAGACGCAGTTGATATGAAGTGTGAAGAAGGAGGAGTTGTGGTAAGACTAATGACACTAAATATGAGAAAAACATTTGACTAATATTGGAGCAACTTTGATAATATGAATATGTTGTTGTATGTTGAGCTTATTCTTGATCCTCAGTACAAGTGCATTGAGTTGAAGAAGAATGTGAAAAGTGCTTAATTCGTGTTTATGATGCATATGTTGAAATTGAAGAAGGAAATAATTCTAGTCCACAACATCAACGCACAAGTTCTCCAACTAATGATGTAACCACTACTACAGGTAGTAGACTTGAGGATAGGAAGGTAATGAGGTTGGCTCAATTTAAGCAACGGTTGCAATCGGAGAACTCTTTGGAAAGCAAGTCAGAGGTCGATAGATATCTTACCGAAAGCTGTGAGGAAGATGAAGGAAAATTTGACATTCTATCGTGGTGAAAGGTTAATTCTGTTAGATATTGCATACTTTCAAAACTCGCACATGATGTTCTTGAAATACCGATATCTACAGTGGCCTCTGATCTGCATTTAGCATGGCAGGTTGTGTACTTGTTCCGTTTTGAATAGTTTGTCTCTGATTATGGTAGAAGGCCTCATTTATGCATAGAATTGGCTTCGTTCTTCTTTTACTCTAATTAGCATAAGGACTTTAATATATGATGTGGAAGATTTTGAGAAGCAAATATGAGTATGGAACCAAATTTATTTTATTTTATATCTTTTTATGATATATTTATGATGTAAATTTATATAATTTGTTTCTTTTATTTTTTATGTATAAAACTTGTGGCGAAGGTTGAAAATTATATGGAGGCGTTGAATACAATCTCTACACCTGTTGAAGATGATTGAGGTGAGAATAATATACTAATATACTAGTCATTTTGAATCTTTGATTATAGTTTAAAAACTATAGAAATTTGAAACTAAGATATTTTTCATTTGATTGTTAATTTTTTTACATTTTTCTGTAAAATTGTTTGATTGTGACATTGTGTAGTGTGACTTGTGGATAGTTGGAAACTTGGACTTGTAACTTGTAGAGAGTTGGAGTTGTGGACTCGTTGAGACTTGTGAAGCCAGAAGAGTTGATGATTTTGAATTTGTGATCATGTAACCTTGTGTTGATTTCCTTTTGGTTATTTAAGTGGTGGATAGATACATTTCAACTTATTTTTAATTTTAGTCGTGGAGTAATTTATAATATTATTTTATAAGTATTAAATAGGTTGTGGATTGAAATAATCTTTATATATATTTTTTGTCCTTTCCTTTTTTATTTTATTTGGAGATTGGATGATATTGCATTTTTTTAAAATTCTTTTTTTTTTCTATTTTTTGTTTTTAATTTTATTAGGATGATTGCTAACCTTCATGGATAGATAATATTGATTTTCTTTAATGTTTTAAAATTTTTAACTTTATTATGGAGAATGGATGGATATTGATAATTCATAATTTTTATAATTTTCTAACTTTTTTTTACTAGTATTTTTAAATACAAAAGGTGCAAATAAAGTTAAATAGTTGTATTATTTAAAATTGTAAACATTGTGGGGCTTTTTTTTAATGATGGGCCAAAAATACACATTGTGTGTTTTTATGTATTCTGATGGAGGGGCATCGTGTATGATTGGACCCCTATTTTAAATTGGCCCGGATCGATATGGACCAATAGCTACCGGTGTAGTCCAGTCTAGAAAAATGGTAGACCGAAAATTTCAGCTCATAAAACCTCCCAGACCGGACCATTTACAACCCTAATCGGATTTTACCCTCAAACGGCCTTTCTTTCTGGTGCATAAAAGCCTACATGTCATAGCCTGAGCATGTCTTGGATTTTATGTCAAATCACATAAACGACCATATGGTTGGGCTTGCATCAACATTATTGATCTTGATGTTTTGACTTAAGACTCGCAGTCCCAAGAAAGTCAAAACATCCTAAAACACTAGGTTGCCTAGCAAATGGAAAATCTTGCTTTCAAACTTTTCAAATCTTTTCAGAGGGCCCGAATGTAATAAATTAGAGGGAGAAAATAAGAAACATCATGGAAAGTTTTCAGATAATTACTCTAATTTCATGTGATAGAAATCAAAGCACCTTTTGCTCTTAATCCCAATTTACGTACATTTTGTTTGAATTAAATTCTAATTTCATGCGATGAGATTTGTTAGGATATGGAGATTATACTTTAATAAATAATCATAGATCCCCTCTCCACTCTTATTGTTCTTTGTTTAATTATATTTAAGAAAATATTGATCAACCAACATTTAAAAGACGTTATATTAAATGACATTTACCAATTTTTCATTAGGGATGTCTAGAAATTGAGTCCACATATCTCCAAATTACGTTTATAAAAAAATGAAGAGCTTAATTACCTATTTTTTATTAATGAAAGGATTTAATTAGGTGTGAAAGAAATGTGGTGAGTCTCCACAAATGTGCGCCCATTAAAGCTAATACAATGCTTGAAAAATATAAAACATACAAAAGAGATTTCGGCCTAATAAATTGATCTTCACACATCCCGGCTATATTGACCAAACCGAGTAGCTACCCATCGTGCTTGATTGTTTTGATAGTCTTGCTGGCAGATTGAGATGCCATAGTTGGAAATCGTGGAGAGATCATGAGATCAGGCACTGCAGTTCATTACTCTTTCTCCTAATTCTTAACATGTGGCAAGTACACAATGGGCTTCTCAAAGTAAGAAGAAGATTGTCTGAAAAATAAGACGATGGAATGGCTGGTATTGGGGCACCGGCACAAATGGTTTTGCCGAAGTACATTTTGTGGCAACTGTTAGATTTGTAGGTGTTGAATCATGTGGAGAGGTGCATGTTGGTATATTCAAGAAAAATGGCACTTGGTCGAGCTTCATCCACCTTCTAGAAAAAGAACTTGAAGATTAACAACCTGAGTTTATGCAAAAATAGAAATGAACTCAATAGACATCTCAGTGTGATTAATTAAGCAACTAATTTATCAACTAAGACTTAGCATATGAGTAAGCAATTATATGGTCACGACTACCGCTGGCCGCCCCTGGGTCCTGGCTGTTGCCATCCATATTTATGGTCATTGCCGACCGTTGTATGGTGGTTTCTTGCCACCACTTACGTTATGTCATCTTGTGAATTTTAGGTCGATGGCGGCTACCACCCCGAGTAGTGACTGGATTGATGGTGATTACTTTGATCGTCTCTCCCGATAGCACTTAGCTGCATTTAGGGTTAAAAATAATTAGAGTTAACGATTTAGGGTTTATTCTTTATACTTTAGTGTTTAGTTTAGATCTAAAACATCATGTGTGGTGCATATTTGTTAACAATTGTGCATCATTTATGTGATAATGTGACATCTTGTGATTAAAGCATGTAAAAGTCACTTTTACACATCATACCAACCAAAGATGTAACACCCGGGCTTAGCACCAAGCCTTTTTTTTTTTACATATCTTGTGATTAAAGCAGAAATTGAAGTTGCTCTGTGTTGAAGCCGTGGAGACAGAGCATCATTGTCCAAACCGAGAGCCATGCCTAGCCTCAGTTGGGCAGCGACATCACAGTCAACAGCAACAGATAACGCTGGAGATTAAGCCTCCACCGCCCAGTGATGTCCAGTGCCAGTGTCCGAAGCCCCATGCATGCCGCTTGATGCGTACAACTCTCTCTCTCTCTCAGTATTATTCCACCGCGAGCAACTGCAAACCGCCATCTTTTGCGTCGAAAACCACCGTAAAAGCAACAAAAATCGCCGGCTATGACACCCTCGTCACCCCATGCCGATCGGTGAGCCCACTGACTCTCCTCCATATATGTTCCCTCATGGTTGCTCTCTCTCACTCCGTGCTCTCTCGCTTATCACTCTCTCTCTCATTAGTTGGTCTCTCTCTCTATAACCAGTGTTCTACCGCCGCTGCACTTCTATTATTCATAAGTTTGTGTTTATGTTCATCGCTAGTTTTTTCTATCATAAGGTGTATTTATATATATATATATATATATATATATATGTAAAGTTTTAACCTAGGTTGGGTACTTACCAGTTTTAACTTAATATATATATATATATGGAAAGTTCCCAGATTTATGTTTTCGGGTGAGAGGTTTTTTTTTGGGGGGGTTTATGTTTAAATGAGTTTTGTTTTAAGTCTCATTAAATATTATATTTGTGTAGATAATATTTTGATAATATTGTTAATTAAAGGAAGTAAACCTGTTTTGCTTAAGAGATGAGCTTTTCATGACTTATTTTATGGAAATTTTAGTAGCCATTGTATTCTATTTATTTATAAAATATTGTTGGTATTTTAGATATTTTAAATATTTTAAATATTACTTTTTATTGAGTTCTGTAATTATCTTAATACTTGCTCGATTAAATTCTTATTCGGTACGAACTCGATTAAGTGGATATTGATGGTTTTGGGAAATGATGATATTTTAGAAATTATGAGAATTTTAGGTTTTGAGGAAAAATAAAATAGGTCATTTTAGCATCTTAGGCTTAGATATTAAAATTCGTAAATTGGAAATTTATGGAAGTTATATGATTATTTTATAGGTGACGATTGATTTTGTTCAGTACTGCTGTGGAGAATTTCTGATAAGCTAAGAAATCCTGGTAAGCGGGGTTTCTATACTAGATTTTGCAATAAAATAAAATGAGTTGAGGTTGATTTTTGGAAAATATACATATTTGGTTATGAAAATAAAATTGAACTACATCAATTATTTGTTCTGCATTACTAATGAAATTCTGTTTAAGAAGAAAGTATTTTATGTCATGACTGGGGTAGACATGACCTTATTTTTGACATTCTGTTTTTGAACTTTGAAAAGAGAGCGAATATAAAATTTTGTGCGTAACTTATGTTGTGATATGATTTTGTTCTATTCTGAAGATTTTTCGTACTCTAATATGATCTGATGTGATTTCTGAAAAACCTCTGGCATAACATTATGCTTCTATTTCTGTCTCTGTTCCGTTCTGACCTTACCACTGGTGTAAAACTGTGGCCTCTGTTCGGGTTGGTACCAACTTTTCTATTTCTGGTGCACCCACTTTGGAAACAAAGTGTTTTCTGCGTGGTCTCAGGGCTCCGAGAATGAATAAGAGAAAGATTCAC
Organism: Juglans mandshurica; assembly: GCA_022457165.1. Classification (NCBI taxonomy): domain Eukaryota; kingdom Viridiplantae; phylum Streptophyta; class Magnoliopsida; order Fagales; family Juglandaceae; genus Juglans; species Juglans mandshurica. The sequence continues at coordinate 22,971,796 of CM039622.1, forward strand.
ATTCTGTTTCTGCTCGGTTAGCTACCGAGGTTTGCACAACCCTACCACGGGGGTTAAACATGGTATCTGTTTTGATATGATAAGATAAGATGTGATGTTTCAGTTTATGCTATGCCAAAAGAATTTTGATTATGAATATTTTCGAACTTTCGCTCTGATATTTTTGATAACATGTTCTGACGCTGCATTTTGAAAATAAATATTTTGATTCTTCATTCTGAAAGAAAATATTTTGTTCTGCATTCTGAACTCTGTAAATGCTCATGTTTACATACTAGTATATGTCCTCTGCTTACTGAGTTGTTGATAACTCACCCCTTATCTCCAAACATTTTTCAGATGATTTGAATATTTCAGCTGAGGATCAAGAATATGGAGCATGGGTGAGATGAGTTAAGAATGATGGATTAAGCATAGAAAGTTTATATGAGTATTGAGGATTTCTATTTAGTAAGCTTGTTGTGCTCTAATGATGTTATTTGTTGGGAGGTTGATGTTTATATTAAGATTTTGTATTGTCTTAGAATAATTATACTGGAGTAATTGATGTTAATTATTGAGTATTTTGTACGATAGAGAAAAATTGGAATGTTACTATGTGGTTGGAAAATGATTTTTAGGTATTAAGAGCTAACTCTCCGGACCCCTCGGGATTGGGCCGTTACAGTTGGTATCAGATCCAGGTTTGAGATTCTGTAGACTATAAACACTTGAGGTGTGGATATCTGTGGGTTTAGGAAGAAATTTCATATTTGTGGTGTAGAATTTTAAAGAATAAGAGATGATTATGTGGATAATTAAGGTTTTAGATTTTGCAAGACTTTATGATTGAGTTTGAGATTTTGAAGTTTAGGGGTTTTAGATCCGACAAGCTTAATTTGTGGAATATGGGAGATAATATGTTTAAAGATTAATTTAAGGTTTAGATTCTAAGACGTAAGACAGTTTAGAGCGATGTCGGGTTTACAATTATAGAGGGTAGGAAATACTGTATGAGTTGGTTAAAGATATGGCTAAGAATGGGTAAAACAAGTTCAAGTTTTTATTGATTCATTTATTTATTTTTAACTTGTTTTAAATATTTTAACTGGTATTTATATTTTGTTTATACATATTTTGTTTTCTTTCCTTAGAACGTTTAACCGAGTTTAAGATCTCAGGATGGCTACCTCGTCGTCGAGTTCGAAATCTTGAGAATTTGGAATTTAGAGATTCTGCATACTTTAAATAATGATTATGATGAGATCGAAGGTTTTAGAATTTTGCAGGCTCAAAGATATGATTTTGAAGACATTTAAGGTTTTAGTACTTGCAAACTTATGGATTGTTTCCTACAAAATATGAGGTTTTAGATCTTGCAAGTTTTAAGAATCAATTTTTATGACATTTGAGAATTTAATTCCGGTAGGCATATTCTGTGGACTGTAGAAAATTCTGACAGGTTTTAAGGTTTAGACTTTAGGTTGACTTCGTGGAACGAATTTGGATTAGGAACTGGAGGTTTAAACTTGTGATATTGATGTATTAGAGTCTACATACATGTTGGGAGACTTTGCAAAATTAAATCTGACGAAAAAAAAGTGTATGGACTGGTTAAATGTCGAGGTAAGTTATTTTTTCAGATGTACTTGATTTGAGATACAATGTGTTTAGGACTACAAGTTGTTAAAGTGCGCAGCGGAAGCATGGTTTTGGTGATATGATTGTCATTTATTGAGGTTTTTAAATTAGGTGGAGAATTTGAAATTTATTTTTGGGTCTTTAATTGTATTATTGAGATTCATATTTTAGACTTGAAATGGTAGTGTGTGAGATCGTGAATGGCTAGGAAAAATATGGGAGAATATGATCGACAATATTGGAGGGTTAGAAGTTGGAATATTGGGTTTGACAATTTTGAAATATTAATTAGGTTCGACATTATGATTAACGAATGGAGTAGGCATGGAATCGTTGTAGCGGATAAATATTTAGGCCTTGCTTGTGGTACTAGCAAATTTTGAGGACGAAATTTTTTTTTTTAGGGGGGGACAATGTAACACCCGGGCCTAGCACCATGCCTTTTTGTTTTAACATATTTTGGGTTAAGTATGTGAAAAATCCAGTTAAAATTTTTCAAGTACTATTTTATGGGCCGAGAAAATTTAAGGAAGAGCCCATTTAGTTTTTTTTATTCACTTTTTTTATGGACCATAAAGCCGAAGCCCGTGTTACCCTATTTTCAGACTCCACATTCTATACAGTTTTACGTCGATTTTATCCCTATGCATGCATGCCGCTTTCTCCCATATCTAGGGTTTTGTTTTGGTCTTTCAATCACCTATATATAACACACATTAGAATACACAAACGTTTCTTTTCGATCCCAAGAGGAGCCGCTGCCCAGCTTCACGCAGTTCCTCCCAAACTGTTCCAACCGTCCACCACCTACATAGTCCTGCACCTCCACGTAGCTGTCGCCAGCCACCACCCAATTTTTTTTGTCGTCCCGTAGCACCACACACACGACACCAACCGCGGGGAACCAAGTAGAAGGCAGCCCCTATTTTAGACACCCGAAACAAAACCTCAGCCACCCCAAACCTACCTACCCAACCCAGCCCCACAAAGACCCTTGCCGCAGCACCTAAAGCAGCCGTGGCCTTTCTCTCCACCCTAGGAAACAGCCCAAATAGTTGCCACCATCACCAACTTCCGTGGGAAGTGGAAACTGCAGTTGGTCTGTTTTGAAGCCATGGAGACAGAGCATCCTCATCCAAACCGAGAGCCATTCCTAGCCACAGGTGGGCAGCAACGTCACAGTCAACAGCAACAGATATCGCCGGAGATTAAGCCTCCACCGCCCAGTGATGTCCAGTGCCACCGTCCGAAGCCCAAAGCACGCCGCGTGATGCGTACAACTCTCTCTCTCTCTCTCTCTCTCTCTCTCTCTCTCTCTCTCTCTCTCAGTATGATTCCACCGCGAGCCACTGCAAACCCCATCTTTCACGTCGGAAACCACCGTAAAAGCAACAGAAATCACCGGCTGTGACACCCTCGTCACCCCATGCCGATCGGTGAGCCCACTAACTCTCCTCCATATTTGTTCCCTCATGGTTGCTCTCTCTCACTCCGTGCTCTCTCGCTTATCACCCTCTCTGTCCCATTAGTTGGTCTCTCTCTCTCGATAACCAGTGTTTTGCCGCCGCTCCCACCACGGTGCCAACTCACCAGCGTACCCACCCCAGCCGCTTTCCACTGCTCAAAACTTTTCTAGGTAAGTCCCTACCGCCGCTGCACTTCTATTATTCATATGTTTCTGTTTATGTTCACCGCTAGTATTTTTTTTATCACAAGGTGTATGATATATACATGTATATATATGTAAACTTTTGACCTAGTTACCAATTTTAACCTAATATATATATATGGAAAGTTCCCAGATTAATGTTTTCGGGTGAGAGTTTTTTTTTTTTTTTTGGTTTATGTTTAAATGGGTTTTGTTTTAAGTCTCATTAAATATTATATTTGTGTAAATAATATTTTGATAATATTGTTAATTAAAAGAAGTAAACCTGTTTTTCTTACGAGATGAGCTTTTCATGACTTATTTTATGGAAATTTTAGTAGCCACTGTATTCTATTTATTTATAAAATATTGTTGGTATTTTAGATATTTTAAATATTACTTTTTATTGAGTTCTGTAATTATCTTAATACTTGCTCGATTAAATTCTTATTCGGTACAAATTCGATTAAGTAGATATTGATGGTTTTGGGAAATGATGGTATTTTAGGATTATGAGAATTTTAGGTTTTTAGGAAAAATAAAATAGGTCATTTTAGCATCTTAGGCTTCGATATTGAAATTCGTAAATTGAAAATTTATGGAAGTTACATGATTATTTTATAAGTGACGATTGATTTTGTTCAGTACTGCTGTGAAGAATTTCTGATAAGCTAAGAAATCCCTATGCTAGACTTTACATTAAAATAAAATGAGCTGAGGTTGATTTTTGGAAATATACATATTTGGTTATGAAAATAAAATTGAACTACCTCAGTTATTTGTTCTACATTACTCATGAGATTTTGTTTAAGAAGAAAGTATTTTCTGTCATGACTGGTGTAGACATGAGCTTATTTTTGACATTCTGTTTCTGAACTTTGAATAAGAGAGCGAATATGAAATTTTGTGCATAAATTATGTTGTGATATGATTTTGTTCTGTTATGAAGATTTTCTATACTCTGATATGATCTTATGTGATTTCTGAAAAACCTTTGGCATAACATTTTGTTTCTATTTCTATTCCGTTCTGACCTTATCACGGGTGTAAAACTGTTGCCTATGTTCGGTTTGGTACCAACTTTTCTGTTTCTGGTACACCCACTTTGGAAACAAAATGGTTTTCTGCGTGGTCTTTCCTATGTGCACACTCGGGCCTCCGAGAATGAATAAGAGGAAGATTCACATTTTGTTTTTGCTCGGTTAGCTACCGAGGTTTGCACAACCTTACCACGGGGGTTAAACATGGTATTTGTTCTGATATGATAAGATAAGATGTGACGTTTCAGTTTATGCTATGCCAAAGGAATTTTGATTATAAATATTTTTGAACTTTCGCTCTGATATTTTTGATAACATGTTCTGACGCTGCATTTTGAAAACAAATATTCTGATTCTGTATTTTGAAAGAAAATATTTTGTTCTGCATTCTGAACTCTGTAAATGCTCATGTTTACACACTAGTATATGTCATCTGCTTACTGAGTTGTTGATAACTCACCCCTTATCTCCAAACATTTTTCAGATGATTTGAATATTTCAGCTAAGGATCAAGAATATGGAGCATGGGTGAGATGAGTTAAGAATGATGGATTAAACATAGAAGGTTTATATGAGAATTGATGATTTTTATTCAGTAAGTTTGTTGTGCTCTAATGATGTGATTTGTTAGTAGGTTGATGTTTATATTAAGATTTTGTATTATCTTTGAATAATTATACTAGAGTAATTTATGTGAATTAATGAGTATTTTGTACGATAGAGAAAAATTAGAGTATGTACTATGTGGTTGGAAAATGATTTTTAGGTATTAATAGCTAACTCTCTGGACCCCTCGGGACCGGAGCGAGGAGTCCGGAGAGTTACAAAAGATGTACTCAATTGAAAATTCAGCCAAGAAGATAGAAAAATAGACTGCCTGTTTGGGAATATAACTATTTAGAGGTATTTTTAAATATTCTCAAATTCAATTTTTTTTTTTTTTTTTTTTGTCATTTGTTAAAATCTAATAAAAATCTTTAACTTAAACTATTTGACGACTTAATCTTTAATCGAGATTGATGCAAAAGCCATCTGAGTTCCGTAAAATGGTTGCAATAAATTCTCCGAGGGTCGTTGTGGAGGGTTCCCCATAAATCGAGATGGAATGCATGTTTGGTGTTTAGTCTTAAAAGATTACCGCCGGCTCATATTTGGTCAACTCATTTTTAAGAATTTTTAATATTTTTATAAAAGAATATTTCCATTTCTATCCAATCATCTTTCAATTTAATAATAATAATTTACATCCAATCATTTTCTTAGATTTTAGTGAATAGTAAAATAAATAAAATAAAAACTTACAGAATTAAAAAAAAAAAAAACAAATAAAACCTCGATGCCTCCTACTTTGATTTCTCAAGTCTCTTACTACTTAGCTTAAGCACTTTTTATTTTAAATTTGCATCCAATCATTTATATAGATTTCTCCAAATCTTCTAATGCTTCTCTCTTATTTGTTTTTCAGCTTCTTAGTGTGACTCTCGTTCTGATATTTCTTTGCTAACTCTATTTTGGGTCTTTTGTTTTCATAGAAAGAACTGTGTTTTTAGAGATGAAGAGGGAAAAGACTCAAAGTGGAAGTAGAGGATTCTGTTTTTCCTTCCATAGATGTCCTGGATTTATTGTAGGCTGCGCCTCTCCTCTCGTTTTAAAGATAGATTATCAGATTCAGAAGAAATATAGAAAATTGATAAAGATGACTAACTGATCTTTCCGGCCCCTTCATGCCCCAATTCAATCGCTTGAGTCTAGAGCATATTCAATGTCATTCATTGGGAAGTACCACGTGGATTTTAGAGTAGGGTTAGAAATTCTAGATTAGAATACAGCAAAAGCGATGTTACTTCTAGTGGTAAATCCTGGATCAAGTGCGGTTGTTCCACTGACTTTTCTACGTACCGTTGTTCATCTGAATTCATCCTCCTCGGTAGTGGAATGTGTCACATGGTAAAAATCGAAGCAACACTCGTGTACTCTACAACCTAAATGTCGGAACTAGAGAAATCCACATTTTGATAGAGAGATTATGTTTATGTAGAAGCATCCCACTATAAGGGGGGATGGGCTATTTATATAGACCCTTCAATTATAATCCCTAGACCCTGATCTTAAAGGCCAGCCATCATAGCACTATGTGGGTATATGAAGTGAAATGGAATCCATTGTGGTGCCCATTTATTACAATTAGATAATCCTGAAGTATGCACACGTAATACTCTCATCCTATCATTGGATGCCACATGAATTAAAATTGATGCTTATATAGACAATCTTAATTATATGACATTTAGCAGCAAATGAGAGGCGAAATCATGGAGTTTTATTCCATTGATATTACTGGAGAAGGAAAGTTTTCATTGGAGAGGAAACATAGGTGTTGCTTGCAGAAGCAAACAATATGTTGAAGAGGGGAAAATTACTACAAATGCAAATTTGATTGCAATATGCAACATTAAGGCTCTGTTTGACAACACAACATATCTCAAGTATTCTCAGATCTTTCCTTTCCAAATATCACTTAAATATAAAATATTTTTCAATTTTAAATTTTCAACTTTTTCATCTAATCATTACCTAATAATTACAACTTTCACAAATTCCTAAAAAATATTACTTTTAAAATTTTCAAATAAAAATTATATACAAACATTTTTTTTTAACTCTATAATATTTTTATTCAACTATTTTTCTCTCATTTCTCAAAATCTAATAAAACATCTTAACTCACATTATTTTATTATTATTATTCACAGATATATTAAGATATTCTAAATATCCAAACGGGTCCTAAGTGTGTTAAAAATGATTGGAAACTAGAGGAAAATTATGGCAAGCATGCATATATTTCAATGCAAATAAATCTGCATACAAATGAATCAAAATTGAAATTATAAATGCCATATATATGGAGACTCATGGCAGGAATGAAATACATACAACATTATTTTGAAAAAGAAAAATATCTTGAAACAACATAATAATTATGTGTTCCAATTTTTGAAACTAAGCTGGTATCTAATTCTCTACTGAAGTGGACTTGCTCTGCCCTAATAAATCTTATAAAAAAAGTATCAAAATAAAGAAAATTTATATTTATACTTATAGATTTATGAAAGTCAACTTTAGTAGACATTTTAGGGATTATGAAATTTGCACTAAAATTGATTTTCAAAATTTAAAATTCGAATTAAAAAAACTGATATAATAGATTTTTACTCAACATGTAATGTTATATGTCGTAAGTATATGTAATACTACTCCGAAATAAATTAAAACTCACATCTCCATGGCATGTGAGAGAAAGAAGAGAACTTAGAATACACGCAAACCTATGCTAAGATACTTAATAAAAATAATATAGCTTTTTAAAATAATATTTTATATTAAATTTGCATAAAAGTTTTTAGATTTATTTTGTACCATTCACTACAAAAAATCATAATGAAAAAAAAAAAAGTTGAAAATTCCATATTTGTGAACCAATTTATTTCTGCAATATCATCAGATAATGAATTAAGTTAGTCGTGTTTCTACACTCCTTTTCAAGTACTTCGTTTTTCTCTTTTAACAAACCACATTGAAAACTAATCTTAAATTAAACCTTGTAATTCGATTTAATATACTATTTTCCATTTACTAATTTTAGTTTTATAAGATCAAAGTTGTCGGTTTAATTAGATGCATGTATTATTATTTATTTATGTGTTTGACTTAATTGAATATATTATTTACTTATTATTTAGTAATAATACAATTGGGGTGATGATGTGGCTTTATAAAAATAATTATCATTTAATAATAAGAAAATGAGATCGAGGATTATGTGGCTTTATGAGAGCAAGCACTACAACAAATTTCATCTTTAGAGACAAAATTTATTAGGAATGAATTTAATTTCACTATATGCACTATATTAGCAATCTAATCAGCAGTAACAGTGCGTGATGTCTCTGGTTGCGTGGATGTCTCACCGGCCGATACTATATGATCAGTCGGGTGTGCATCTCTGGTTTGAGTATCGACCGACTCTGTAGTAGGAGCACGAAGACGAAGTCTTGAGTGTCCCGTGCTTCGTGATAGGGTGGAGGCGTTGATTAGTCCAATCGACTCCCAAATATGCTCAGCAACATCAGATAAGACCCCAACTAGCAATAGGAATCGTGTGATCAGAAAGCCGAACGGCAAAATATTTGTCGTAACGTATGAAACCTCTAATCGCATCCTGGTGAATATATAACTCACTAGGTCGATAGGCATCATACAAGCGACACGTATTATAAATCTTGCCCTATCCATGCCAATGGGCGATGATTAAGTTCATAATCTTGAAAAAAATCTGATAAATGAACATGTTTGATACTCTTCATCCCATCATAAGGAAGAGCATCTGGACCAACAACCAATTGTCTCACCTCAACATCCGAGAGGTCGTCCAGTCCATCAGGATCAGTGCTCTCGTCTTCAAAACTCTATGCCACCACCACAACCATAATCTTAAAATTTATTTTTTCTTTAATTGTCTTTCTATTATGAAGTTCCAAAACATTTGAACAATTGCGATATTTGAATTACAATTTGTATAATATTAGTATGGTATTTTTAATTAAATTATGTTTTGTATGATTAATACCGTTCAAACGGTAAATAACTAATTCGAATGGTAAATTACTATTTATAAATCCATTCAAACAAAAAAAGACTCATTCGAACAAAAACGAATGCATTCGAATGACAACCGAGAAATACAGTTCGTACGGCCATTCGAACAATAAAATATTTGTTCAAACACATTAATATGCAAAACTTTGTTCGAACGAACAAAAGTTTCAAAAATAAAAAGTTTGTTCGAACGGACAGAATTTATGTTCAAAGACAAGTCATTTGAAAAATTTATTAGTTCAAACGCATAAAATCTGTTCAAACACTCCGTCCATTCAAACAGGATCAAATATAGTCATTAGTTCGAATCAAAATTCCTTATAGTTCGAACAATACGTGTCGGTTCAAACTGATAGGATTTCATTCGAACAGGTTTTTGAGACGAAAATGGTTCGTCTAAAAAAAAAAACCCATTCGAACGCTTTTGAATGGTTCCGCCCAATTTCTTCCCTAAAAATTATTTTTTGAGACGAAAATAAAAACCTTTTGAGACAGACTTTTTGAGTCAAAATAGAGATGAAATTTTTTCGTCTTCAAAAATATTTTGGGATGAAAATTGGATTTTTTGGGACAAAATGATTCGTCTCAAAAAATCCAATCCCTTGTAGTGAAGGCTTAATTAGTGCTTAATTTGAAAAATGTATTAACATATAGATTTGTGACATTTGTCCATGCAATCATATAGTACTAGACAACGTACGCTAATAACAATATAATTGGAACTATCTGAGGATGTGGTCAAGGGTTGTCAAGGGTTTGGTTTCGATCCAACCAATGACTTCGTGTCAACCATCTCTTGTTGGCTTTGGCATTTCCATTAGCATCTAATATTTCTTGTGCCTGCATGATCCAATGCATTCACGTACACGTACGCACGTACGCACGTACATACATAAATTATATGATATATACCTACATAATATATATCTATATGTCTCTAACTCTTTAATCCTCCTCACTCCCTCAACATGCCAACTAAAACGGTAAATCAACTCTCTCTCTCTCTCTCTCTCTCTCTCTCTCTCTCTAATTGTGTATGTTGGCATGGCATTCTAGGGAACATACTCCAAAGAGAAGTCAGTGTTACTGACAGTGTATGTAGAGCATCCGAGGAAGAAGAGGGTCTCAAAAAGTCAGCATCATCACCACCATCACCATCACCATCATCTTCATCAAACAATCAGACGAGAGGTAATCTTATACAACGTTAATGGCCGTGCTTCTAGTAAAGGGTATGATAGGAGAGCTCAGCTTCTACAGTACTCCAGGCAGCTTCGACTTTCTGCTCGATCAGCATCAAAGTCACCGTTCGAATCAAGTTCTTCTTCCGGCAACCACAAACCGACAAGCCAAGTACCACCTTGTTACACCTATATATAGTGTAGTAAACTTCATTTTGATTTTGTGATATTTTCCTTTCTTTCTAATTTTTTATGAATCGGCTATTGGAATTGATTTGTCAGCTTATTCCCTCAATCCTTTGGTATTATGCTAAGACATCTTTTGGCATCATACGATTTCTGCTAACTTATGTGCTTGGATTCATGTATATATATACCTTGATCATATCATTAAATTCATTTCCCCTTATTTAAAAGCATTTTTCTGATTTATCGATTACACCAAAGGCCAGCTTAATTAGCCATCATTTAGAGGAGAGTTAGTTGATCATTAACCTGCAGATTGTTTTGTGATCTCCTACATATTATCTGATCTGGTTCTATTCCTTTTCGTTCAGGGAAGATTATTCTTTACTAAACTGGATTTTTTAAGAATTTCTTACTTCCAATTACATGAAATTAAAAGGTCTGTACCTTTTGGTATTCTTCTAGGTTGCTTATAAGTTGAAGAGTTCATATCTTTTTGGTTAATTAATGTTCATCCACGAGAGAGTTACGTACTTGGGATTATCACTCATCGCTAGTTTGGGAATAGAAAAAGTCTCTTCATCAACCATTATTCACCATCACACACCCCACACCCTATGAAAAATACACACTCCCAATGAAAAAGTTATGGGTGTGGAGTGTGGGAGTGAATAGTGGCTGATGCATAACATTCCTCTTGGGAATAAAATCTATTTTTTGTACAATGGATGTAAAAGTAAAACAAATAAAAAAACAACCAGAAGTTGGTTTGTTGTCGCATGAATATAACTGCCACATGTTTTAACAACTATTCTTGAGAGTAATCTTTATCTTCTTCAGTTACCTTCTTTTGAAAATTGAATGGTTTTTAGCCCTCTTGACCATATTTTATCTGATACAGTTGTAATTTCTTGATGTTTTGATTTGTTAGAGTACTGTCGCAGTCCCAAGAAAGTCCAAACATCCTGAAACACCGGGTTGCTTAGGCAACTGGAAGATCTTGCTTCCAAGCTTTTTCAGATCTTTGACAGGATCCAAAGGTAAGAAAGAGAGAAAAAAGAAAAAACAGAGTGGATGGACAAGCAGCAAGATAAAAGCTATCACGAAAAGTTTGCAGGTAATCACCCTATTATATACCTAATTTCATGATCTTAATTTTGCACTTAATCCTAGTTTCCCGTTTCATTAATGGAACTAAATTCTTCCAGATGCAGAAAAAGAAGCGGGGGTTCATTTCAGGCTGTATTAATTCAACAGTAGGAAAGAGTAGTAGGTCATGAAGAGCTTCATTTAGGTGATTTCTACATCCAGATGAATGATTCATGCATTGCAGGAGAAAAAAAAAAGATGTGAAGAAAAAGATCGATTTTTTCTGATCAGAATTTAGCTTACATTCACACGTACTTCATATGCATGACCTTTAATAAACACAAACAAATTATGTTCCTCTTCATATTGAAATTTACAATTAGTTATTTTTCCATGCAGAGGGCACAAACATTCAATAGGAAGTAATTTATTCAAAAAACAAAAAGTAAGAATTTCTAAAAAGACCTAATTTGAGAGAGGGATCTCCAATAAACACCATCATGAATCATTAGATGCAAAGTAGAAAATCAGAAAATAAATTGAGAAATAGTATCAAATAATTGATTTAGTTCATGTACACTGAATCTAAACTGTATCGAAACTAGTATAGATCTCAATCTCGGCTAAAATCACTTCGCAATTAATAAAATAAAGTACCAACCAACTACCAAAAATTGGGAGCTGCTAGGTGCAACCGCCCTTGCGTAACCGGATGATGTGGCTCTAACAGAATTTAAGATCTTAGCTAAATCACTCACTCACTCTCTCTCTCTCTCTCTCCTCTCTCTCTCTCTCTCTATTCTCCAAAAAACCAGAGTGTTTCCAAACTCAGGAAGCGGAAATGAACAGAAGCGAACCCACCATGTTATGTCTGATGAGGAGAGAAATGATAACGACGAGTGTTTCCTCTGGATTCGGACTGAAACACTACCACTGGTTTTGAAAACACTCTAATTTCGGAGATAAAATGCACGGGAACCTCATGTAACTGGCGCTCCTTTCGTTTTTTCTTCTTCTTTCTTTGTCTGTCTTCCTCTTCATCTCTTCAGCCTTCACAAGCTCTCGGGTCCACCACACGCTACGTAGTCAAGTGATTTTAATGGTAATTATTTCATTTTTTGTTTCCTAAAACCTGTGTTTCTTTTTTACAACACTGTTTTGTAAAGGTGACTCTGTTTTAGGTATGTGCATGGTTTTGGACGTTATAGAGATTTTTGTTGAGAAAGAATATGGTGGGGTGCTGCATTGGAACACAAAGAAGTTTGTTGCAAGGAAGAGTGGAGGGAACTCTTTTATGATATTGGCTGACGAGGACACTCAGGAAGGACCCTCTTGACGGGATTAACCGCTACACTGGTGGCTAGAATATCATAAATGAGCTGTAAGATTTTTTTTTTTTCCTTCTAAACACCTAAATATATTTAGGGAAGAAAATCTAGAAGACCATCAGACTAGAAGAAGAAAGAAGGAAGAATGTCTGAAATGGTTGGAATATCAGCAATGAACATTACTGGGCCTCAATGAACATGTTCTCCCATTCCTTTGCAATGCCAAAAGTACCAAAGTTCTGCAATGAGGCTGAAATGTCTTCTTCTTCAAAAGGTTTCCCAAAAATTGAGCCATGAAGTACGCTAGCATACCGTTCCATTGCATAAAGTTTTGATTGAAGAGGGTCAAAAATGCAGGGTACGCTAAAATGTTTGCGATATGCAAAGAAGAGAAATGTAGAGGGAGGAAGAACTAAGAAGAGGGTCAAAAAAAATTGATAGAGAGAGAGAGAGAGAGGGAACGAAATGACGAGGAGAGAAATGTTAAAAAAATAAAATTTTTCATTAAAAGGAGTGCCGGTTACATGTTGTTCCCCAACCCGGTTGCAAATAGAGTTTCTCCCAAAAATTTTAGGAGAGTTGGACACCCAAGGAGTGACGATGAATCGATCAGCTTCTAAGTATCTATACAAAAGAAACAATAAACAATAAACGAAAATGCAAAAATATAAATAAAAAGCCATTGATCAGATGCCTAAGTAGTGGTAAGAGTGCTAGCGTGAGGTTCCCGGAGGCGACAATTTGCAGTCGTGGCAGTGGCACATGAGCTGGGATGGGTGAGGCTTGACGCTGACTTGCACGGAGTGATTACGGCCAGCAAGTGGTAAGTAAGTGAAAACTTGTAAACGATGGGGGAAAAACCTGAAGAAAGTGAGAACATGCTGATTCTATGGGTTGGTGAGGGGAGAAAGGGAGGAGCTAGAGCTCTTCCCTCCGCCCAAGAGAAGGCCATGTGATAGGCCGAGCAGCGGTATGGTTTTTGTTATTTTTTTTCTTTTTCTTGAGAGAGAGAGAGAGGATTCCGGGCTCTTTCAGTGATTTTCTTGAGTGTTCTCTTGGCAGCATGAATTTGAGAAAGCTTTGATTCCATATTCTTACAACATGCTTCCTACTTCCTTCGAATCCTTTACTAAAATTTGTAGCCTTCTTTGCTTCTAACAAGACGTAAGATCCCTTGAAATAAGCAATAATCTCCAAAACTTTGGCCGGACAGTAACTGTACAGTGCAAGGGCTCCCTTACAAGCACTGCTAAGCCTCATTCTCCTTGGATGCATTTGTTACCTGCCGGAACACTTGCCTTGCTCCCCACCATATATGAAACCGTCACGCTTGCTGTGTTTAAATCAGAGTACCAGCATTCCCCTAGCCTACTCAAATTACTTGTGATACTTCCACCATCAACCATAGAACACCAAAAACAAATTCTACATATTGGTTAATATGGGCATTGTTCGAGTCCGCGGCAATGGCTTGAGAAAAGTTGATGAACCCTATACCAGAATCAGATGGGTTGCAGGAACGTGTTCTTAATTGAGCCCATTTGTTACAATGAAATGCTCAGGACCGCGTAGAGAGTACGGCCTTTGGATAACTAACATAATCTTGTCATTTCCTGAAAAAAAAAAAAGGATGTCCATGCAACTACCTGCACATCAAAGGATAAACGTGGAGCTTAAATTTACCTGGCCCTTTTGGACAGCTATATTTCAGGAGTATGTAGTTTAGAGCTGTGGCAACTCCAGCCTGATTTGGAAATCCCAAATCTATAACAGCAAACCAGTGAAACCATTGAACTTTTAGAAATCAACGGAGAGAACAGATCTACGGACCCCTGCAGCAACACTTTTGTGCTCACACACACTATTAAGACAGTGACAGAAACAAAGAGGAATAGTATTTCCTAGATATCGGCACAAATATAAAGGTATCCATATTCTAGAAAGAAAAATTCTACTCAGAAGCCCTACACCACACTCCTACTGAGGGAAAAAAATAAAAAGATATAAAAATAAAAACCCACATGAGCAGGTGTGTGATGTAGGATTGCTGAGTAGAAGAACTCTTCTTGAAATTACCAATTTTCCAACTTGGACCTTATTCTTGAGAGTGTCATGACGTAACATGATCCCACAACAAACCCCAAACCAATTAAAACACTTATATTGGCTCAGGCATCTACTTATTAGATGAGTGAACAATAAAAACACAAAATAATGGAATTTAATGACATTTCCCTTCATTCAACCATGTTTAACCCACATCTTATTACTCAACAAAAAGTGTTTAACCCACATCTTATTCCTCAACAAAAAATGTTTAACCCACATCTTATTCCTCAACAAAAAATGTTTAACCCACACCGTATTCATCAACAAAAGAAATAGCTAGATTGCGACAACAGTCTAATTATAGGATACTCGCATGTCAAATAATATGACTGTAATACACTGACGACAACATATGCAGCCTGTAAATCATATGCAGCTGAGTTATTGGATGAAGAACATCTCTGGGTATGGTGGAGAAAAATGTGTTTAAATGAAGATCTATTGGGATCTTTGCTGCCGAGTATACTCCCAGAGAGCAATGGCACCACTGACATGAACA
The DNA here is from genome assembly GCA_022457165.1 of Juglans mandshurica. Lineage (NCBI taxonomy): Eukaryota > Viridiplantae > Streptophyta > Magnoliopsida > Fagales > Juglandaceae > Juglans > Juglans mandshurica. The sequence continues at coordinate 22,987,155 of CM039622.1, forward strand.
TTGAGAGATCTAACAACCCCCAGTTGTGGAATCTCAATGCAAGCATCCAAAACGTGTATTACATCAACAGGTATACCCTCCTTTTCACGGCCAAGGACGAGGACCTGGAAAAATGATGAAATAAGCAAACAAATAGGTGTACAGGAAACTTTCGCAAAGAAAAAAGAATACATAGAAAAATTTAGAAAACTATTCCAAACTTCCAGTAAATGAATTGGACCAGTCCCAGTAATAGACAATCCGAAGCTAGGGACCAAAGCAGGTGGCGGAAAATATTAAAACAAGGAAAAGGGAAGTAAAAATTGTAATTTTTCCTCTCTTCCTCCTGCAGCAGATCCAGAGCATCCCCCCCCCCCCCCCCCCTTTTTTCTTTTTTCTCTCTCTCTCTCTCTATTCTTTTAATAAGTATAGCTCTCATTAATTTTTCTGAACCAAGTATTAAAGTAAGAATGTAAGACACTAGGGGAAAAAACAAGAAAAGAAAAGGAAAGGGAAAGGAAGAAAACTGTATACATAATATATTCCATGAAGTTCCAACAACTGTACTTCTTTCAATGCTAAATGAACTTGAAGGCCTGAAATCAAAGAATTACTCACTGTCTTTTCGGGAAAGGTATACTGGTCAAGAGGTATACTATTTGCTGTTTGCTCTAATCCCAGTATAGAGAAGCCTTCTTGTTTCTTTTTCTCCAAGAAGACCTTCACACTATTCACAGGAACTTCTATGATAGGAACCCACTTCTCTGCTGTCACACTGGAAAACAAAACACCAGTTTCAAATTATGGCTAAAGTATGATCAGAATATTTACTTCAGAACTAGTAATTTTCAAGTATATAGAAAAGTTTATGTGACAAGAGAAAACACCATAATGTGTCGATTATGCAATTGTCTTTGAACACTACAGCAGACTAGAATCAAAGTCTTAAACACATGCATGTGCAACTCAAACTACCGAGAGAAGCAATCAACTTCTGATTTGTAATGTAAATACTCAAAAGAACAGCCTAAATCACATGAATTTTTAACATTAGGTGCTACCCTGCTTCTGAAACTGCCACCATGCTTCATGATACAACGTATTAGGCTTCATGTGCTTTTGGCAGAGAATATAACTTAAATTATGATTAACCCCATACCAATTGATGTAGATTCATGTTAAAAAGACACTCAAACCTCTAATTTCATAATAAATATTAGATAACATGTATAAAAGATTCTCCATGACAGCTTGATCTTTTATCAAGCAGAGGATCTTTTTCCTTGGTAACCATAAAACTGTTCTACGCACACTAGATAGCGAGCGAGTATATAGCAGTCCAGTGATTATATTCGAGATCTAAGTTCAGTGAAGCAGTGAATGGAAAGAGATTGCAACATAAGGTGGTACACCAATATCAAAACCTGATAAGCTGGAACTGTTTATCACGTAATATGGATGCATCTGCAATGGCCAATCCTGATGCCTTAAATACCTGATAGGAACAATGATTTAAACTGTAAAAATGGAAAGGAAAAATACCAACAACGATCATTATGAGGACCTATAACATACCTCACATGTCCGTGCCAACCCAGCAAGGTTAGGTATACGATCAAGCAGTGATGCTACTAAGATAAAAGGTTGCCTACTAGCTCTTATTCTTTCCATAGCTAGACTTCTAGACTGCAACAACTGATCTAGAAGCAGGTCATCCTTTTCCATTTCTGCTTCATATAGCGCATACACAATTTATTAGAAGAGATGGGAAACAACTTTTATTTACAGTTCACTAATGATAATGCTCAAGTTTTTGACATGAAGTAATTGCTAGTACATCTTCATCTGCATCATGATTGAAAAAGAAGAAGGGATTGGACAGAAACCAGTTGCTGATATGTTGGATGCCATCAAGGTGAAAGACATAATCAAATTTAACAAAGGAATGGGGAAAAGGAGGCAACTATCGGATCTAAAATATATTAGAGTGGTTCAACAGATTTTATTTTACACCGACGAGGTGGAGCTCATTAACAGCTTCACAGTCGACCACCCTAATTTCACAATTAAGTAAAATATGATTCCTCTTCTTCCCTTGAGTATCAAATGTTTCCCCCAACTTTATTTTTTGATCACGAGGCACTCCGGAGACTGTGCAAACACAGCATATATTTTATTTGGTTAAACCCATGACCCATGTAACACGCCCACATTACACTGATAAGATAAATCATTGACTTATCAGTGATGGGATGTGGCCCCGAGAAATTATTTTCACCCAAGGATTCAAACCTTGGACCTGGAGGGAGCACACCCTCAAGACTAAGGGCCTGTTTGGAGTTGCATTAGAGGTTGTACAAAGTGTTTAAATAGCCTCGAAAACTCTTTAATAATAAAATTAGGTTGCTTGCTCGTTACATATTAAAATATTTTTTAATCTCAAAAAGGCTAAAAGGTATGTTTCAAGAAAAGCATCATTTTGATGCTTTTCCTCAAATGTGCTTTTCCGGATGATGCGGAACGTAGTTCCAATTTTAAAAAAGACTGTCAAAGGGTGAAATACTCATGCAACTTTTAGATAATTACAGCTTTGTCCTGTGATCTTATCACATGCACGACACTACCTCAAATGACCTTTTATGTCATTTCTACCTCAAAAAACACATTTTTTTATATTGTTTCCAAACAAATGTAACATGTTTGAAAATACTTTAGACATAAGGTTACCAAACAGTAAATAGCTTTTTAATACTAGAGCTTATTACTTAAGCTCTACAACTTAAAATCATAAACCTAAAAACTAAATTACCCACCGCAATTCCAAACATACACATAAGGCCTTTACCACTTTAGCCAACCCCAAGGAGACCAAGGCCCTTACCACTGCCCCAAACCTTATTGAGCTTCATTATGTTGCCCCTCGCATGATCCAGAGGCAAAGACGTCTTACGAACAAGAAAAGAAGTTCCTTTTGTTTCCTCTGAACTTTTTGGTTAGAAGAATCAGCAGTTGGTTTTGGGAGTTTGTTTCAAGGGCTGGACAGAAGCTGAAAAACCATAGTCAAAGGGTTGCAGGAAAATTAGAATAGCTCTCAATGTTAGCTAGTTCCAGTTGTTTGATCACAGGATGCCAGACAAGGAAGTTCTCATTGTACATTCAACAGCCAGGCTTCACACTGTAATTGACATGGAATGGGTAATAGTGTCTTGTGCTGATGTATATCTAGGTACGCATACTCATGTCATGTTCCGCAAGAATGCTCCACAGGGCCAAAGTAAAGGGTTTGCATACCAGAAGATGATGATGTAGATTGAGCCACAGCAAGGCCCACTGATGATCTTACATCTTTATCAAAATGGTTAGCCTTGTTACCTTTTCCTTGTTTCATGTGCTTGAGCATCGGCATTTACAGTTAATTCCTCAGATTCATACAAGTCTTCTTATTTTCCATTGGATAAATTCATGGAAAGACAGAAGTGTCAGTGCCCAAGTACAAAATATTCATGGGGCGATGGAGCAAATTATTTCAAAACCCCAAAATGCCTTTGTACGGGGGCGGCAGATCCTTGATTCAGTTCTTATTGCCAGTGAGTGTTTGGATCACAGGTTGAAGGACACACCAGGTATCCTATGTAAGCTTGATATGGAGAAAGCATATGACCACGTAAATTGGGATTTCCTCCTATACTCTCTTGGGAGATGCGGTTTTGGTGACAGGTGGATTTCATGGATTCGCCATTGTATTAATACTGCTCGATTCTCAGTGTTAGTTAATGGTACCCTTGGGGGCTTCTTTAATAGTTCGCGTGGACTGAGGCAAGGGGACCCTTTGTCTCCATTCCTTTTCGTTATTGTCATGGAGGCACTTGGCCGGATGGTGAAGGTTGCGGTTGAGGGTGGTTTCTTTTCTGGATTTTCGGTGGGTAATGAAACAAATGGTTCTATTATGATCTCACATCTTCTATTTGCAGATGATACACTCCTTTTTTGTGATGCAGAGTTGGGTCAAATTCAAGCTATACGAGCACTTTTGTTATGCTTTGAAGCCGTGTCGGGGCTTAAGGTCAACCTTGGCAAATTTGAGATGGTGGCGGTGGGTGGGGTGCCTCAAATCAGCAATCTAGCAGCTCTCTTGGGGTGCAATGTGTCTTCTCTGCCCATGAAATATTTGGGCCTCCCTTTGGGGGCGCCTTTCAAAGCAAGAGCTATTTGGGAAGGGGTTATTGAGAAAGTGGAGAAAAGGTTGGCTGGGTGGAAACGGTTGTATCTATCTAAGGGAGGGCGGATTACACTAATCACAAGCACTTTATCTAATCTTCCGACCTATTTCCTATCTTTATTTTTGTTGCCTGCTGGGGTGGCAAATAGGATCGAGAAGTTATTTTGGACTTTCTTGTGGGGTGGTTTGGGGGAGGAAAACAAATTTCATCTTGTCAATTGGAATAAAGTTTGTTCCCCAATAGCAAGTGGAGGTTTGGGTGTGCGTAATCTAAGGACTTTCAACAAAGTGTTATTGGGGAAATGGTTATGGAGGAGGTATCATTTGGAGGGTGAGTCTTTGTGGAAGGAAGTTGTTAACTCTAGACATGGAGGTGCTTGGGGTGGTTGGTGCACTAATTTAGCAAGGGGGCGGTATGGCCTGGGTTTGTGGAGATATATTAGGGGGGGGTTGGCAGTGTTTCGAAAACAACATCCGTTATGTGGTTGGCCAAGGTACTAGAATCAGGTTTTGGTAGGATGTTTGGTGTGGTGAGCGCTCTTTGGAGAGGGCCTTCCCAGCACTTTATAGCATTGCAGCTAATAGGGAGGCTACGGTGGCAGATGTGTAGTGTTTGCTCATGGTACTTATCAGTGGAACATTCTATTCACTCAGGATAATCATGATTGGGAGCTGTCCGCCGTTGCAGAATTTTTCAGCTTACTACATTCCTCAAGAGATCTCGCAAGAAGTTCTATGGCACAGGTTGATAGAATACAATGGAGAACCAATAGTAGCAAGAAGTTTACAGTGAAGGCATATTATAAAAGGCTGGCTTCACAAGGTAATGTACCTTTCCCGTGGAAGAGCATTTGGAGATCTCGCGTACCCTCCAAAGTAGCTTTCTTTGTGTGGACTGCAGCCCTGGGGAATATTTTAACCACGGACAACTTGCAGAAGAGGGGCCTCATTGTGATGGATTGGTGTTATATGTACAAAAAACATGGGGAATCAGTAGACCACATTTTATTGCATTGTGAGGTGACGAGAGTTATGGGATGAGATATTTAGTAGAGTGAATGTTGCTTGGGTTATGCCGTCAAAGGTGGCTGATATGCTTGCCTGCTGGAAGGGTATTCAAGGCTGTCCCCAAGTGGCCGCAGTTTGGAAGATAATACCTTTATGCATTATGTGGTGTATTTGGATGGAGAGGAACGCGAGGTGTTTTGAAGATAGAGAGAGAACAATAGCGGAGCTTCAGAACTTTTTTCTACACACTTTACTCCTATGGTTTTCAGCTATTGTCCTTAATGGAAACAATGTGCATGATTTCTTATCTTTAATGTAGTTCTTTTAGAATGTATTTAGGCGTTTTCTTTTGTATACTCCCCGTGTACATGGGCTATGCCTATCTTTCATTCATATCAATGAAACTTACTTCTTACTTATAAAAAAGAAAAAAGTACAAAATATTCATAAAATAGGTCCCTTTTAACAAGAAAAATAAGATAAAAATTAACATTTAAAGCAAGCCAAAATTCACTAATCAAGTGCTAAGATATTACTCTCAGAATATGGAAGCCAAAATACAATATACAAAATAAGCGCATTGAAAAATATTTACTAACCAGTTAAAGTTTAGGAAAACTATAATTAAATTAATACCCTCCAACTAAGGGTACTTTGCAACATATATCACACAGTAAATTGATGCCACATGATTCTGCTTAAATGAATGAATACATACCGAAAATTTGTCCGTTTGTTTCCTTGTTGCCAAAGAAGGAAGTGACATTGTCGTCTTTCTTCTCATGTTTCAAGAGAGTAACCTTCTTTTGAAAATCTAAACAAGGCTGCTGGCTAAGCAGCTTTTGTTCTTGGACATTAGATGATATTTCCATGCGGTCAAGTTCTTCATCAACTCTCAAGCTCTCATTCTTGATGATTACCACATCCGTGGCCATTGAACATCTAAGGTCTTCTCTGACATCCTGCACCACACCACACATGAGACACAAACCTCAAGAATAGGTGGCAGTAAAAGGTCATCAGGTTCTTACATTTAAAAAGGTAAGCACTTGCTCCATAAGGGATACTGGTACGCATTCAAACTCGAGTTCCTTCAACATGCCAACAAAAAGTTGATTTAGAGTCAAAAGTATCAAAAAGGTTAACCATCAAAAACCAATCAATCCCAAGATTTCCTCCACAAAACAAACTGCCATTCCATACAATCACATAACACCTTTCTGCCACCCCCTGTTATCCCAAAAATCTGCAAAATTTAATCCAGGGAAAAAACAGCAACCCTTCTTTAAACCCTAGCTTCTACTCCAGAATTTTACAATGAATGCCTGTCCCTTTTGATAACTGAAGATCCTACTGCCACAACCTTTAAGCCTTAAGAATTTGAATATTCTCATCAAGATGAACCTCCTATTCCTCCTTAGGCACTAAAAGAATCTGCCACCCCTAGAACTACTTAAATTTAGCCTTTCAAACCAATACAACTTGCATTCCTTCATTTATTGAGATACAAGCCAATGTTATTGAAGATTAGGCCTGCTTTCTCCAATGTGTACTTAAGTTTTCTTACTAAGATACAAGCCTAGATCTCAGATAAAATTCTAATAATTTTTTATTATGTTCCTTTTATGATTTTATCACCAAAATCCGTACAAGATTCGATCCTTCTCACCCAATTCATCAACACTCATATTCGGATACAGTAAACGAACTTCCTTAGGGTTTTAATCAAGCAACCTATTAGTGAGGGTCATGTTCGCTCTATTGCATTTGTTTCATAGAGTTAAGTTTGGCCCAGTGATTAAGATTGCAAATAGATTAAATACAAAATTTATTAATGATGTCTGGTATTCCAATATGATTTTGTAACAATAATAAAGGTTAATTTCTCCTCAAGAAAGCAAGATTATGTCATATTTACTTGATATTATGGACCACCAGTGCTTAAGATGTGTTTAGAAGAGTTTTACTCATTCTTATCAATCAAAAGCCTATCTACCAAATGTCTACAGACCAAGGCTCTACAAGCTGTCCACATATTGCTCCCTTTAAAAAATAGAGATTTCCATTATTAACATTTTAGAACATGGGATGGCATTATTTCGGGGGTAATTGAATAATTGACTATTAACTCATGCTTAAGCATTCCTTGAAATTCCATTCATCTTACATGATGAATGAATGCATGAACATAGGTTGCATTATTTCATGCCTTATGAAATGAATTATGACAATGGCATCAGAGCTAAAACACGGAGGCAACAATCTTGTATGGTCCGTAGAGATTCAACCATTTGAGAGCATCATCGCTTATCAAGTGATGTCCAAATCTTAGACCCGAGTTCAAATTGCACGGCCACATGATTGCAGTCAGGATCTGATTGTGAACCCTTACACAGAGGGCGTAAATCTTTAAAGGACGCTAGATGGATAAAACGGAAAGTGATGCTTAGATTGTGTGCAATGTTTTTATCCTGATTTTTTTATTAAGTTTCCTAAAACCATAAAATTTTAAAATGTTATTTACTGTGATGTATGTAATGACCCAAGGGCAGTCCAAGTCTCATCTGGACTTATACTCATAAAGACTAATCAATGTTACAATTGGATCTTCATCAAAATCATTATAAATGTCAAGAACCTCTCCCTCCCAGGCAATGCAAGATCCCATTTACCACCTCCTTATACCAAATTGGGATATTACAATGTAGCTATTTACTAAATATTCAACTCATTTCTATTTTAACTATACAGATGCTGTTTAGGACAACCCTAAAGCCCAAGAAACTAGAGTCAGAATCGTTACCTACAGGATGGTTTATAATAACTACTAATAGCACATTAGAGACTTTTTTTTATAGGTAATCAGAAATTTTATTCATAGAAGTAGGCAAAGCCCAAGTACACAGGTAGTTTCTTTTAGGGGTGCAACACAAGGCACATTAGAGACTTTATTTTAGTTATTTTGGGTTATAAACCAGAATTTAATTTTCAAATATCTTTTTATGAGTTGCAACTGCATGGTCCGTTGTTTAAGTCCATTAATAAAGTTTGCTTAGACACGTGGTTTACAAATTTTTCAATTTCTGAATAGAGTTGCAGCATTTTGATTAAATGTTCCGCAAATTCATAGTACTTTTGTAGCATTTAGATATCATATCCACACAAAACAAATCCTAGGAGTGGTAAAAAATATATATGATAAAAGCTAAAAACCAAGAATTGTTGGGTTTTCTAACTAAATTTAGGTACACAAATATTTCTTAAGGGTAATTCAGCTATTTTACCTGATATAGTTTTAAGTGCCAGAACAATGACTATCAATTAAAATTAGGAAAGAAGTAATGCAACTATGCATCATAATTCAAGCAAAGTGCCTAAACATATGCACTAAACGACCAAGAAACTGGCAAAAGATCCCCAGCGACTTTCATTTCAATTAGCGGTTATAACTTTGAGAATGTCACTGGATATAACTCTCAATTGAAGTTCTCAGATTACTACATGCAGTTGTGATGTTCACTACTTCATTTTCAGAACATAATTGCATGTTTCCTGAAGTGTTCATGATACCATAACAGTATTGAATTTTGTTTTTTCACAGTCAGGGTTCTACTCAAAAATGGCTAAAATTGTAAAGTTGATCAACTTCAACAAAGAAGTCCCTGACCTCAACCCGATTGATAAAAATTCCTCCTGGAGTGACAGAGCTTTTGGGATTATAGGCATCAAGATATCCTTCCATCGATGCTCGTAAGCTGAAATAGAACAAAGAAAAATAACAATAGTATTAAGAGCTTTCTACAAACCATAACTAAAGGCATGAAATCAAAGGAGTCTCTCAGTATTCGTATAAAAAATAAAATATAAAATCCCAAAAAATATTTATTGGGGCTCATATTCTGATTTATCACGATCCAGCAGTGCAAAACATGTTCAAACTACAAACTTTTGCAACATATACTTGCATGTAGGTTTTACAGAAAATTTATAGATGAACTGGTTCACTTCTGATTTGTTTCGAGTGAAGAAGGTAATCAGTTAAACCACACATATCGCACGTAGTCTCAAAAGAAGTCCAGTGCATTAGATCAATGACAGCCTTAGGTAATTCAGCAATTCTTGTGGGACAAACAAATTCATAAATCTCTCTTAAAGGCAGCAAATTGTTATAAATCTGATACAAACCTATCAAACTCAATGACTACATTCCTAGAATTGAAACAGATGATGCAAATGACTCGTACAATTTCATTAGTACAACTATCTTCATCATCCATCGTGAGGTAAAAGTAATCTTGAACTACCAAAGTTGTCTCTTAACCCCTGCTTTGAAAAAATAAGTTGCAATTTCCCACTTGTTAAGATCTTACCATTAAGATGGATGAAAAATAGATGACACGGTAGGATTCCAGTGGTAGGATTTTAAAGGAGGGCCAAACTGCAACTTATAACTTAAATTGAGGAAAAAGTGACATAGTTTGATGGTCATATAGCAAAGATATTATTCGCTGCGCACAGGTAAGGATATCATTGCCCAAAGATCTTTAATTATAGGTGCTGTCAATGGATAGCTTTGCTGTCCATCATCAATATAGTTTCCTTTTATTCTTTCTTCCGTTACTTAGGCTTGTACAGAATATAGAATTTCCTTATTAGACTACGAATGCTAGAATCACTCAATAATTAGTTTCTTTCCATGTATAGTTCTCTTGTAAAGTTTCTATATAATATACAGATCACTCGAAGGCTAGGTATTCGGCCATTCATACATTGTTTTTCACTTATCTTGACATGGTATCAAGAGCAGGTTGATTTTTTTTCTCTCTCGGTTTCGTTGTTGCCCGCGTGTCTTGCTCTGTCTCGGTTTCGTGTGTCGGCGTTGTCTGCGTCCTCTCGGCATCTTGCTTTGTTTCGGTTGTGTGTGTCGGCGTGGTCTGCGTCTTGGCGGTACCTCTCGGCTCTCGGTCTCTTCGATTTCTCGTGTATTGACAGACGTACGAGCTTCGTCTGTTTCGGCAATCCGTCTCTGGGAAGGCTTTCTCGGCAGGTTCTCTCTCTGTTCTTTGGGCTTTCTCGGCATCTCCTTCCTCCATCGACACACTCTTCTTCTGCAGTGGTGAGTTTCGGCAGCGTTTTCAGGTCTGGGCATTTGTTTTTCTCTTCTCGGCATTTTCTGTTTACGGTTGGGTGATTTCGGCATTATTTGTTTGTCTTCTATTATTTCTTTCGGCTTTTCTCACACTTGTCGGCAGAAACCACTTTATTGGGTTTCTTTAATTTTCTTCTGGATTTTATTTCGTCTCGGGTTCCATCTCTTTGCAATGGATTCTGCACCTATGTGTGTTAAATTTACAGGCAAAAATTATTCTACTTGGGCTTTTCAGTTTGAACTTTTCCTCAAGGGAAAAGACCTTTGGGGCCATATTGATGGCACCGATGTTGCACAAACATCTAATAGTGAAAAATCCAAAGATGTCGTACCTTCACCTTCTTGGAATGTGCTTGATGCTCGGATCATGTCTTGGCTTCTTGGTTCGGTGGAGCCACATATTGTCACTAATTTGCGAGCTCATCGCTCCGCTCAATCCATGTGGAATTACTTGAAGAAAGTTTATCATCAAGACAATGATGCTCGTCGCTTTCAGTTGGAACATGCGATTGCCATGTTTCAACATGGTAGTCTTTCCATCCAAGACTACTACTCGGCATTCTTGACTCTTTGGAATGAATATACTGATTTGGTTATAGCGGATGTTCCTGTTGCCGCACTTTCGACTATTCAGAAGCTTCATGAGACTAGCCGGCGTGATCAGTTTCTTATGAAACTACGCTCGGAATATGAATCTGTTCGCTCTTCTCTCCTGAACAGATCTCCTGTTCCTTCTCTGGATATTTGTTTTGGTGAGTTACTTCGCGAGGAACAACGTCTTAGTACTCAAGCTATTCTGGAGCAATCTTATGGTAGTTCTGCTACGGCAACTGTGGCTTATGCTGCCCAAGGACACGGATCACCTATGACTTCCAAAAATTTGCAGTGTTTCTGCTGCAAGGCCTATGGGCATATTGCTGCCAATTGTCCTAAAAAATATTGTTCTTATTGTAAGAAAAAGGGTCATATTATCAAAGAATGTCGTATCCGCCCCCAGAATCGTCAGACTCAAGCATTTCACACTTCTGTGTCTGTCTCTCCCACACCGACTTCTGCAGCACATGACTCTTCCTCAGGTGTTTCCTCTGATCTTGCATCTCCTGCAGCCACTTATTGCACTCCTGAAATGGTGCAACAGATGCTACTTGCAGCATTTTCTGCGATGGGGTTTCAAGGTAAACATTCTACTAAACTCTGGTACGTAGACTCGGGAGCTTCTAATCACATGACAAATACGCCCACTGCTCTGTGTCATGTTCGACCCTATGCTGGTCAATCTACTATTCAAACTGCCAATGGTAGTTCTTTGCCAATAACTGCTGTCGGAAATGCCTCTTCGATATTTACTGATGTGTTTCTTGCTCCTCAACTTTCCACGAATCTTATTTCTGTTGGTCAATTAGTGGATAACAATTGCGCTGTTAAATTTTCTGGTGATGGTTGTGTTGTGCAGGACCAGGTAACGGGGGAGCCGATCGCGAAGGGACCTAAAGTGGGGCGTTTGTTTCCACTATTTTTACCTGTTCCAGCACTTTCTCCAGTTTCCTCTATTACGTCGTTTGCTTGTAATAATGTTCCTAATCTGAGTATGGTGTGGCATCGTCGTTTAGGCCATCCCAATACTCAGATCTTATCTCATGTATTGAACTCTGGTTTTCTTGGTAATAAAGAACGTTCGTCTTTATCTCTTGAGTGTGATTCTTGTAAACTTGGTAAAAGCAAAACTCTTCCATTTCCTTTGCATGCTAGTAGAGCTTCTCACTGCTTTGATCTTGTTCATAGTGATGTTTGGGGACCTTCCCCCGTTAGTTCACATGAGAAATTTAAATACTATGTGACTTTCATTGATGATCATAGCAGATTTACTTGGGTTTATTTCCTTCGTTCCAAATCTGAGGTTTTTCGTACTTTCATTGCGTTTTTAGCATATGTTGACAATCAATTTTCTGGGACTATTAAGACATTACGCACAGATTCTGGTGGTGAATATTTGTCTAATGAGTTTCAGGCTTTCTTGGCTTCTAAAGGTATTATTCATCAACGTTCATGTCCCGCTACTCCCCAACAGAATGGAGTAGCCGAACGCAAAAATCGCACTCTTCTGGACATGGTACGTACTCTCTTGTTAGAATCCTCTGTTCCATCCATGTTCTGGGTTGAGGCACTGAAAACTGCGACTCATTTGATTAATCGTTTACCTTCCCAAGTCTTACACATGGAGTCTCCCTATTTCCGCTTATTTGGTAAGCAACCTAGTTATGATAATCTCCGTACATTTGGTTGTGTATGCTTTGTTCATTTACCTCCTCATGAGCGACATAAATTATCTGCTCAATCTGTTAGATGTGCCTTCTTGGGATATAATGTGTGTCAAAAGGGATTTGTTTGCTATGACCCTACTTTACATCGCACACGCATTTCTAGGAATGTTATTTTCTTTGAAAATCAACATTTCTTTCCTGTGTCCTCTGTGCCCTCTTCTTCCACTGTGGTCCTTCCCTCTTTTGAGCAACAATTCTCAAATCTTCCTCCAATCCGCTCTCGCTTTAAACCAGGTATTGTGTATACAAGACGCCCCCGCTCGCAGTCTCTTCCCGTGGCTCACCCGATATCTGATCCTAACACGCTCCAGAACCAGTCAGTTGCAGCACCTCCAGAGCCCTTGGTACGACGCTCTCCTCGAGTGTCTGTACCTCCGGATAGGTATGGTTTTTCTTCTGGGTCCTCTATTTCAGCTCTTACTGCTGCATTATCCAATTTTGATATTCCCACATGCTACTCACAAGCTGCCAAGCATGACTGTTGGCAACAAGCTATGCAGGAAGAAATTGCCGCTCTAGAGGCCAATCATACTTGGGACATTGTGCCATGCCCTCCAACAATTGCTCCTCTGGGTTGCAAATGGGTTTACTCAGTCAAGGTTCGATCTGATGGAAGTTTGGATCGTTACAAAGCTCGACTTGTTGCTCTTGGGAATAATCAGGAATATGGTGTCAATTATGAAGAAACCTTTGCTCCTGTGGCTAAGATGACTACTGTTCGTACGATTCTAGCTCTTGCTGCGTCTAATGATTGGCCACTACATCAGATGGATGTCAAGAATGCTTTTCTTCACGGGGATCTTAAAGAGTGTATTTATATGAAACCACCACCGGGACTGATTTCTCCTTCGACTTCACATGTGTGTAAGCTTCGTCGCTCTCTTTATGGTCTCAAACAAGCCCCAAGGGCCTGGTTTGATAAATTTCGAACCGCTTTATTACAATTCTCATTCACGCAGAGCAAGTATGACACTTCATTGTTTCTTCGGAAATCAGATGTGGGTATTGTTGTTCTTTTGGTTTATGTTGATGATATTGTGATTACTGGGTCCGATTCTATTTTACTTGGCCAGCTCAAGACTCATCTCTCTGAGTCATTTCATATGAAAGACCTTGGGTCTCTCACATATTTTCTTGGTCTCGAGGTGCATCGTAGTTCCTCTGGTATTTCACTCAATCAACATAAGTATGCTAGTGACCTGGTGGCTACAGCTGGCCTACAGGAGGCTACTTCTGTTGATACTCCCATGGAATTGAATGTCAAGCTTCGCAAAGAGGAAGGTGATTTACTTGAGGATCCCAGTTTATACCGGAAGTTGGTAGGTAGTCTTGTCTATCTCACCATTACTAGACCGGACATTTCCTTTGCAGTACAACAAGTCAGCCAATTTCTTCAGACTCCTCGTCATCTTCATTTGGCTGCTGTCCGTAGGATCATACGCTATGTTCAGGGCACCTCTGCCCGTGGCTTATTTTTTCCTGCAGGCAATTCTCATCACCTTATTGCTTATTGTGATGCTGATTGGGCCGGTTGTGCTGATACACGCCGGTCTATTACTGGTTGGTGTGTGTTCTTAGGTCATGCATTGATCTCCTGGAAGAGTAAGAAACAAGACAGAGTTTCTAAGTCATCTACAGAATCTGAGTATCGGGCAATGTCTCTTGCTTGTTCCGAAATTATTTGGCTTCGAGGTTTGCTTGCTGAGCTAGATTTTTCTGAGACCGATCCTACCCCACTACATGCTGATAATACGAGTGCTATTCAAATCACAGCCAATCCTGTCTATCATGAGCGCACGAAGCATATTGAAGTCGATTGTCACTCTATCCGTGAAGCATTTGAAGCTCGTGTTATTACTCTCCCACATGTTCCCACTGAGCTACAAATTGATGATATCTTCACCAAAGCTCTCACTCGCCATCGACATTGTTTCTTAAGTGGCAAATTGATGCTTGTTGATCAACCCGCATCAATTTGAGGGGGGCTGTCAATGGATAGCTTTGCTGTCCATCATCAATATAGTTTCCTTTTATTCTTTCTTCCGTTACTTAGGCTTGTACAGGATATAGAGTTTCCTTATTAGACTACGAATGCTAGAATCACTCAATAATTAGTTTCTTTCCATGTATAGTTCTCTTGTAAAGTTTCTATATAATATACAGATCACTCGAAGGCTAGGATTCGGCCATTCATACATTGTTTTTCACTTATCTTGACAGTTTACACATGGCACGCAGATTGTTAGTGAGGCACACCATGAACACCTGCACTCTTTGCGCTGCATGTTGCTCTGTTTTGTAGTATCAAGATTGAAAATCAATTTGGCTAAATCCCTAATATTACCGGTTGGCAATGCAGATGATGTAGGAAGCCTGGCTGGTTAGCATTCTAGGATGTAAAGAGTCTTAATTGTCTACAGCATACCTAGGCCTTCCTTTGGGAGTTCACTATAAAGAGAAATCAATTTGGAAGGGTATTGTGGAGAAGCTAGAGCGTCAAGAGAACTCACGAAAATTAGCCAACTAACTTTGTCTCTATTCCTACTCCTTGTGCATGTAGCAAACCACTTTGGAAAACAAAAACAAAGAATTTGTTATAGGGCTGTAAGGGAGCTAGCTTTAGTGAAGTTTCCAAAGGTGTATTTCCTATTTCAGATAGAGATCTAGGCATCAGAAGATTATTACTTTTAATAGAGCTCTTTCGGGGAAGTGGCTTTGGCAGATGATAATGAGACATAGAATCTAGAGAATGGTGATAGTATGAAGTATGGAAGTATGTGGGGTGGATGATCTTCTAATTTTTTTTTTGACAAGTGTAAGAATAAGGTGGATGATCTTCTAATGAAAGTGAATACGAGCTACGGGGTTAGGTTATGGAAGAACATGCGATAGGTATAGGGGAGTATTCTCAATACAATAGATTTGAGTGGGCGATGCTTCTAGGATAATGTTCTAGTATGATGTACTGTACAGAGATCAGCCCCTCAAAGAAGCTTTCCCCGACCTATTCAACCTTGCTAGGGTTGAGTAAGCATCAGTGTCAAACAATTTACAGCTCTTTAATGGCTCTGCAAACAAGAAGTGGAGTTTACAAGCGAGCACAGGATTGGGAGGTCAGAGGTGGAGTGCTTTACCACTTTTTATGCTCAATTGTATGATTTCAAAAAGAGACATGGTGGTACAGATAAGCTACGTCGAAGCATATCCAAAGGAGGGGTGTTTTTGAAGTTAAGCCACTGCATAATGCGTTAGTTCCCTAGATAACATCTTTCAATTGAAGACCATTTGGAGTAGTAAGGATCTTCCAAGAGCAGCTTTTTTTGTCTGAACAGCTACATTGGGAAGATCCTTACCTTGGACAAGTTGAGGAAGAGATATGTTATGGTGGTTGAATGGTGCTGTATGTGCAAGTGGGATGGGGAATCAGAGGATCAATTCTGACTTCATGGCAAGCTAACTAGCTCTTTGTGGCAAGCAGTGCTTAACCTAATTGGGCTAAATATTGGCAATGCCTAGACGGGCGTTGGATCTGTTGGTGTGAGCGGTTTAAGAGTCCTGAAAAGGAAACCTTACAGATAATGATCCCAGATTTTTTGATGTGGTGCTTATGGAGAGAGAAATTATCTAAGTTTTGAAGATAACTCAAGGACAATTGTCGACTCAAGGCTTTATTTACAACTTTAAATTAGCACAAGATGGCAGCCACCATTGTCTTCCCAACTTTAGTTTCCAAGAGTTTTTCTTTTATCTCTACTCCCTCTCTCATTAGGCATATTATCCCTGTGTACCTTCGTAATGCCTTTGTTTTTATTGATCATTAACAAAAACATTTCTTACTTATGAAAATAATAATAGACACGCATGAATTGATTTAACAGCTATCATACAACTGTAGCATTAATTGAGAATCAGATTTTGGCAAGATGTGTGGTGTGGAGAACAGGCATTGGAAAGGGTTTTTCCGGCTCTATACCGTATTGCAGCTAATAGGGAGGCCTCAGTGGAGAATGTGCGGTTATTTTCTCATGGTACGCACCAGTGGAATATTCTGTTTAATAGGGATTTCCATGATTCGGAATTACCTAGTGTCTCAGTTTTTTTCAGCTTATTATATTCCACGAAGATTCCTATGGCCCAATGAGATAGCTTGAAGTGGAGGTCTAATAATCACAAGATATGTACAGTCAAGGCGTATTATAGCATCTTGACTACACATCTTGACAATACTCCGTTCCCATGGAAGAATATTTGGAGAGCTCGTGTGCCTTCTAAAGTAGCTTTTTTTGTTTGGAATGCTGCTCTTGGGAAGATATTGACCACGGACAATTTGAGAAAGAGAGGTTGTGTATTGGTGGATTGATGCTACATGTGTAAAAAGAATGGAGAATCCGTGGACCATCCCTTATTACACTGCGAGGTAACAAGGGTGTTGTGGGATGAGATCTTTCAAAGGGTTGATGTTGCTTGGGTTATGCCTTTGAGGGTGGTGGATTTGTTGGGTTGTTGGACAAAGTTGCAAGGCTGTCAACAAGTGGCAGCAGTGTGGAAGATGATTCCGTTGTGCATTATGTGGTGTACTTGGACGGAAGGAATGCGAGGTGCTTTGAAGATAAGGAACGCACAATGACCGAGTTGAAGAATTTTTTTCTCCACACTCTAATGTGTTGGTTTTCCACTATTGTTTTGCATGGGGACAATATTCAGGATTTCTTGTCTTTAATTTATCGTTCTTAGAATGTATTTAGGAGCACTTATGTATACTTCCTGTGTACAATGGCTATACCTTTTTCATTCATATATATAATATCTTTTATTGATAAAAAAAAAAGCATTAATTGAGAAACTCGTAGATTTTTCTTGTGTCATGAGTTGCTTCAAAAAGGAATGCTCACACATAGTTCACAGCATTGGCAACCATAATTTCAGAAACAGGAGATAAAAACTAGAGAAAAATACCGCACGCAATCAGAATTCTTTGCAAGGTATGATTTCAAATCTTCAAAGCATCTTTTCTCTAAAGCTATGATCTGAGAGTCTCCAGAATCCAATGTAGGAAACAGTTTGCAAAGAACTTGGTATACTAGTAGCTGCCAAGGATAAGACTCGTCATAAACAAGAATTGTTTTTTAGAAAATATGGATTCTTCAACTAAACAAAAACTGACCTGGGTAAAACCACGTAAGCTGTGGTGATGTGACGTCAACAATGGAACTATAGGTGGAAGTAGGTTATCCAAATGCATGAATTTAAATGCTTCAGACGCATGGAGGATGACATTAGCTGCTATAAATACATACGATGAGAGTGCCTGCATTTGATGACAAAAATTACTAGGTGTTCTGACAGTCCAAAAAGTTTCAAATTAAGAAGTTATGCAATAATGCTGAGGAGCACAATTGTTTTTACAAGTAATAAAAATTAATTAATAAACACAAAAACTCATTCAAATGCATAGGATGTATACAAGAAGGTGACCTATCTAGAAGAAGATAACAATACAAAAATATGAAAAAAGTTAGCCCATTAAAGTCAATAGAAGCTGTCCCAAGGAATAGGATATCAAAAACAGATGTTTTAAGCTCCTCTAATGTTAGTTCATAATACTCAAAATTCATGTCATGCCTTTCCCTCCAAACACCATACCAAGCAAGAAGGAACAATCTTCCACACTGTTGCAGTTTGTGGGCTTCCTCCTAACCCTCTGCAAGAATAAAAAGGTCCACTTCTTTTCTAAGCATGACCCAAGCCAATCCAAATAGTCTTAAAAAGTAACTCCCCAAGTCACTAGCCATCTCGCAATGAAGTAAAAGATGACCAACAGACTCTCCGCTCCTTTTGCACATGCAACACAAATCAATAACTACAATATGTCTTTTCTTCAGATTATCCATCGTGAGAATTAGGACTGAGCAAAAATCCGAAAATCCGACTCCGCTCCAACTCTGCTCCGGCTTCGCTCCGATTCCGACAAAACGGAGTCGGAGTCGGAGTCGGATTTCTTTTTAATTTTTTAATCAGAGTCGGAGTCCGACTCCGATCCGATCCAACTCCAACTTTATACTCCGACTTCAACTCCGACTTTGCCCTCCGACTCCAACTCTGACTCTGAATCCGACTCTGATATTGTACTATTTTATAAAAATATGTATTTATCTATATATTTATCATATATACTAGTATAGTTATATAGTTATATAACGAGAACTTATATAGTTAAATTCAATAATATATTAGTATGAGCTAATTATTATAAAATAATATACTTATACTATAATATAAATAGACTAATGATAGTTTAGTATATGTAAACATCATAGTATTACTACCATATATAATTAAGTATAGAAATAAGTTAGACACTAGTATTTAAATAAGTCTAGTATAATAACATGTAATTAGACACTAGAAAGTATAGTATATAATTAAGTTAGAAATAAGTTAGACATTAGTATAATAACGTGTAATACTAACGTATAATAATATGTAATTAGACATTATAGTACGAGTCTTGTATAGAAATAAATTAGATACTAGTATAGAAATAACTAATAAGTCTAGTATAATAAGTTAATAACAAATAATACAATTTTACTAAAAAGTATTATAACATGTAATTTTTTTTTTTTTATCAATAGTATTATAACATGTAATTAGACACTAGAAATAAGTCTAGTATAGAAATAACTTATAAATAAGTTAGACACCAGTATAAAAACTTATCAAAAACAAAAAAAGTTAGACACTAGTATAATATAAAAACATGCAATTCTATAGTATAATAA
Source organism: Juglans mandshurica (assembly GCA_022457165.1). Classification (NCBI taxonomy): domain Eukaryota; kingdom Viridiplantae; phylum Streptophyta; class Magnoliopsida; order Fagales; family Juglandaceae; genus Juglans; species Juglans mandshurica. The sequence goes on from CM039622.1 coordinate 23,006,613, forward strand.
CATGTAATTAGACACTAAAAATAATATGTAATACTATAGTATGATAACATGTAATTAGACACTATAGTATAAATCTAGTATAAAAATAAGTTAGATTTTAGTATAGAAGTAAATTAGCAGTGAATGATTTAGTTTTAGTTTTTATTTTTTTCAAAAAATTGATATTTGAAAGCCCACAAAAAATTCTTTTTTAAATGGCCTAAATATGAAGAGAAAAAAAAGAAGCCCAAAGCTGAAAGCCCAAAGCTGAAAGCCCAAAGCTGAAAGCCCAAAGCTGAAAGCCCAAATCCGACTCCGCTCCAACAAGTCGGAATTAGATCGGAGCCTACACAAGTCGGGGTTCATATTTGAACTCCGACAAAGTCAAAGTCGGAGTTAGATTTAGGGGAATCCGACTCCGACTAAGTCGGTGCTCACCCTTAGTGAGAATCTCTCCTAGAGAGGCTATCCATGCAAAAAACACAACTCCTGAAGAAGCCTTAGTGCACCCAAATGCTCCTCCATTAGAATGCATTGTTATCATGAGGGATGAGGGCATTATGGAAGGGGCCCAAAGAAGTTCATCTTCACCTCTTCTTCCCAATCCAGTGGAATACAACCCAGTAAAGAAAGTAGTGAAGGCATCTATCCTTCTAACATTTTCCATTGTATCAAAGGAAGACAAAACAAAATTGGAAAAATAAAGGAAACTAATCATGTGTCCATAGGGCAAACAATCAACTGGAACTGATTACCTGATTTAAGACATCATAATTGTAGACTTCTTGAAGGAAGAATTTCTACAATTCTTTCAACACTCAAATAAGAGCCTTAAGAGGAAGCAGTACCTGATTTTGGTCTTCTAAATTATAGTAGTTTGACATTTTTATTTCTAGAGTCAAATTTTATATAAACAAAGTTTATCCAGAAAACCTCAAGCTTGCAACCAAGATAAATTAGTTTACAGGAGAGAATCATGTCGGGAAAAAAAAAATGGCGGGCTAGGGAGCAGTCTAGTGGTCAAAGGCAGACTCTGGAAGAGCTGTAGACTCAAACATAAGGATTTATAAAATCCAAACCTAATGAGGCTTGCCATGGTGAGGTTCCACGTCATCTAAAAAGAAAGAGATAAAACTACACTTAAAGGATTGATACGTGCTACAGCCACAAAGAGATCCCACAAAAGTAAACCAGCAAAATGACATGGTTTCATATCATACATTAGATCCACTTTACAATTAAAGTAGCTTTACAATCTAACATACCACATCAAACCACGTTAGTTTGTGGATTTACTTTTGTGGGATCTTTTTGTGGCTAAAGCATTTCTCTTAAGGATTTATAAAATCCAAAACTAATGAGGCACAGGAGAGGTAGATTAGGTCATTCAAACAAATGAACTGCAAAGGGAATTTTGCTTCATGATCAAGAACAGAATATTCTAAGATCATATACCTGAGGCCTCATGTCATAATCTCGTAATATAGGAACTAATTGCTCCACAACCTGTGATTTTAAACAATAATTTCAGCATTAACAAGAGAGGGCTTGACTCATGAAAGCAGTTGTTATTATTTCCGTCATGGCAAGATAATTACATGCTTTCTTTATTTCCATTGTTTTAATGCCATAACTGATGCAAATGTAAACTTCTTTAACAGTGATTAATAAATAACCTAAGTATGGCCAATCAAATTTTAAAACTTCCAATTGCAAAAGTAAATTTCCAAAAATTCTACTTTTCAATTACATGCTTATTGATTAATAAGTGAGACAAGCATCAAGAGGCCTTAATAAATAAGTTAAGAGTCGGGCTACTAGGGCGCTCAAGTGTACCGCATGGAACTTTTGAGTTTTTTTTTTTTCTTCATTTTTCTTTTCACATTTTTTTAGTATTTTTAAATATTTTAAAAAAATAAAAAAAAATACACCAATACACTTAAAATCACTTCTTTCATCATTCGGTAAAAAAAAAAATTCACAAAGCAGTCAAACCGAACGGTACGTTTGAGGCGGCAGAGTAGCGTTTTTCATAAGTTAAACCGTTATACTATCTGTCATCACAATAACCACAAAAAGGGATGGCCATATCTGCCCCTGAAATTCACCACAAATTTCATACCAGTGAAGGAAACTTCAAGTAAATATTGATTGCAAATGTCTCTAAGTATTGGCGGACAGCAGGCAAGTTGTTTCTCTGCAGTAAGAAAAACAAATTGAGGCGAATTGTTAATGTAAAAAAGTGCCGAAATGTTTTTTTTTTAAGTAAAAGCACCAAATTGTTATAGTGTAGAAAGTCAACAGATTGAATTGTGCAGGGTGTTCTAACTCCCATAACAAACAAGAGCTAGCAATGAAAATTCTAAATCCCATGAAAAACAAATGCCAGCAATGTAAATAATCTTTTTCGGTGATTTCTGATTTTAGCTGATCGTTAGTAATCATGGGCTTAGATTTAGAGCTTTCTACATGATCTAATTGATCTTTGTTAATTCCTTTTTTTCCTTTAGTCGTTAGTGAACAAGCATGTGCTTTATAATCAAGGAGGCGAAGAGATTGCTTGACTTCAAATTCCACTTTGGAAACAAATACAGGTTCCACCTGGTCAAGTGTCTAAGATTTGCACCCCGATTCCATCAAGCGGTTTAGTAAATGGTTTAGGGGGCTGAAAACTCTCTCTTGTTTAACAAAGCACTCTTAGGTAAATGGTTATGGCAAAATGCTATGGAGAGAGAGGCTTTTATGGCGACTCATGCTATAAGCGAAATATGGTAGCACATGGGTAAGGGTGGTATTCAGATGAGGTTAGTAAGCCATTAAGGGTTGCGGTGCGGAAAAACATTCCAAGTGATTATATATGGGGTGGGTGATGGCTATAAGATCACATTTTGGTACAATGCGTCGTATGAATATCAGCCTCTAATTGTAAAAAAAAAAAAGGAGGTTTTGGTAGCAGAACGTTTGCACATCCCTAATAACAGAGCAATATGTAATGTCACATTTACTAAAGCACGCACGATAGGGAGGTGGAGTTCTCTCTTCATTCTTAATTCGTTTCTATTTTTTTTCAGTGGAGAAGAGGTGGTGTTGAAAACAATTATTGGATTTTGTCCAAAAGGAGGACCATCAAGGTAAAATCTTTCTCCAATGCACTCATCCTTCCAGTCGACTTCTCATTTCCTTGGAAGATTATTTTGAGAAATAAGATATGTTCGAACGAAACTTTTTCAGTTTGCATAATTGGACAAAAGATGTCAAACCGCCAATTTTTCCAAAAACTTAACTGGTGGAAACAGGCAACTTCAATCATTAATCTATGAACTAGCTCTCCCCTTACATGTGGGTTAGACTCCTTAATACATGGGCTTAACACGTCAAACATTTAATAGAAAAATGGGGGTGAATTGGGGAGTCGGGGATGAAACTAAGGACCTCTACTATAATCACCAATTGAAAAATGGGTTAGACTCCTCAATCGTCAATTGTGCCAAAAACTATTTTTTTTTATCGGTAAACAAAATTTTTATTGATCAAAAAAGTAGGCAAAAGCCCAATTGTGCCAAAAACTTAAGCTAGTAGGAAAAGGTAAATTTGATTAATTGATTTTTAATCTAACAAAAGACAATTGTAGTAATGGATTGGTATTGTATATGTAAGCAAAACTTGGAAAGTATTGATCATCTTTATCTTCACTGTGAGGTGGCTAGGGATTTAGGGGGCATGGATTTTCGGTACTTTTGTGATAGACTGGGTCATCCTCAGCAGGTGGTTAGTTGTCGGCTTGTTGGCAAAATCCTTTTTGGACGTAATAAAATTTACAAGTTTGGAGAATGGTCTATTTATGCATTTAGCATTTGGCATGATGGCTTCTCACAACAGCTCCCATTTCTCTAATTTTCTAGATTTTATGAACTTGCGTTCTTTTCTTCTTCTCACTAGTTGGACGCTTCCTTTTTTATACTTTTTGTGTACTTAGATTGCATCCCTATGCACCTTGAATAAGATTAATTTAATTATTAAAAAAATCATTTGGGTTCCTTCAAATACATGAAAATGACAAGTATTTTCACATTAGCTACCTCAGCTAGAAACCTTTATCAATTGGATATTCAAAGATTGAAAGGAAAAGATGCAGGAAGAAGATGACAATGTATCTTATTTTTCACACTTCTTTTTATAGGTTGTCACCGTTACTAGGAAATTTTATCAATCAAGTCTTCAGGGAGGAAAAACAATACACAGAAATCAGCAAGCATATCCTACACTAAAAATGCAAAATTGAAGGAAATGAGCTTCAACGCTTTAATTGAAAACTAGCAGAAAACTAGCATAATTGGAGGGGATGCCAAATAATTATGCCTCTTTAAAAAAGGTTTAACATAGCATGATCAAACTATACATATAACCGATGTGCTTCGACTGAAAAAAAATATTTCCCTCATATAAATGGGATGGAGGGTGACATTTTGGGTTCAAGACCTACTAGGGACGTGCATAACATATCAATAAAAAAATAAGTAAATTATGAAAATAGACATATTGACATATGCATGCAGCCACAGACTATTAACTCAAATCCATAGAAAGAATATTGTAATATTGAATATTATACTGGTTAGTTAAACGAGAACTAGAATGTTGTGGAATGAAAAAATAATACTTACACAGAGGGATGTGTGCAAGCTTTGTATAACTTGGCCCATTATATCTTCACAAGCAAATCGTGATAAGACACATATCATCTGCCAAGCACGTATTTTGCGCCTGTGGATCTGTCAAAGTAGAGCATGGATGATTATATCAAAGACCAACATAAGAAAATATAAAGATAGGGAGAACTTGCAAGAAACATATGGCAACCTGATTCGATCAAAATCAACCAACTACTGAAATCTACTAAATACAAATTTTAATCATAAATAGTTCATTAATTCCATCAGAATTTCAAGTTTTACAATTCAAAGTCTGAATAATTCTCAACTCCCTACTAAAAAGAATTAAAAATAAAAGGATTCTCACCGCACTGTACTTTTTATACAACTCCTTTGCAAGGTCCTTGTCATTTACCTACATCAAACAATGAATCCACACTATAATACCGTAACAATAGAAACATGTTTTTTCTGTACAGAAACAGACATGCACCAGAAGGTCAAATGAAAATGAACTAAGCAACAATAAGAAACCATAGAAAGTTTATAAATCTATGCACACATTGCCATTGAACGCTCATAAAACCAATGACCAATAAGGACAGATTCGTATCTGTGCTTTTTTATCTTTTATTATTGATGAATAAAAACCATGCAAAGAGGGGCACAACCCCATTACATGGGTAGTATACAAAAGAGGAACAACCAAAAAATCATGCAAAGCCCCTCAAGCTTAAAATTGAAGGAAACCCTAACAAATTGGATAACGAAAAGTAAAAATAAGTAGCCATCCAAGCACAAGAAGTTGGCAAGAAAATATTGTCCATCTTGAAGAAAATACTCGAGGTCGGCTCGGTAAAACTCGAACTTGGCTTAGATTCATTTATTAAATGAGCCGTCCGTTAACACAAACTTATGATCGATTATTAAACAATACAACTTGTATAAAGCTCGGCTCGACTCGAATAACTTTGTATCTGTTATTTTTTTATAGTATTATCTCTGTATTTATAATGAAATTATTTTAAATATTTATAGAGATTAGAGAAAATCATGTTCATAATACTCAACATATTACTTAAACCGTAATAAATAAAATAATTGACATCTGTATATATAAACTTCACAAAAATATTAGCAAAAAGTCAACTTTTTGTTAAAATTTGTAAAGCAAATTATAAAATATAATATAAATATTTTATTTTATTTAAATGAAGCAGCTCGTTAACAAGCTCTTAACTCACTCAAATATTAAAGGCTGCTTGTGAACATAAAATCAAACTCCATGAAAAGCTTGAGCTTGACTCGTGTTTTCAAAATTAAACGAACAAAGCTTGACCACCTACTACTGCTCTAACTCGACTCGTTTAAACCCCTAAGTTCAAGGAATCATACATTTTCATAACATAGAACGATAGCACATATCTGGTCAATAAGCAATATTTACTAAGAATGATTGATGACACCTTTGAATAGAGAGGTTAACATAACAAAAAAGGGAAAAATAAATGAATAAGTTTATCACTTGATTATGAGTTGTTTAAATGTGACCTTTGATTACTAATTTAATAAAGAAAAAAAAAAGAAGAAGATGTGTTTAGATTCTAAATTGTCAATTATTTATTGGCATGACCTTTCATTTTATTTTAAATTTAAACAACCAAGTTTATCATCGTTTAAAGCAAGAATGGATGATGCAGCTCAACCGAAACAAAACCTTTGCTTCAAAAATTATATATGTTATAGATAGGTTGGTCTTACTAAAATTATAAACTTTATGTTTCCCAAGTTGGGTGTTTCTTATTGTGTACTTCATGTGTATTTTGGTTGTATCCTCTGCACTTTGAATAAGATTGCATTACTATTCAACTCAAGGGCGACAACTATGGCCTGCACACCATGTGGAAACAACAAAAATGCCCTTTATGATTCTTATCCAACCACATATTCTACTAATTTCTCTCCCAGCTGCCAAATCTGTGATAGAAACCTCTGCAACTGTTGTTGCCAGTGGGAAGGTTGGCGGGCTGGGAGAATAAGCAGTACACTCTATCAATCAAGACACCAATGAGTTAGTATAAGGCTATGGCTGACTTATTAGAGAAGAGGGAGAGTGGAGTGCTGTGGGCCTAAGCAATTAATGGACCATGGCCCTGGCATGGTTCATTACATGCTAGGCCATCTCTGGTCATGCCCAGTCCAGCTGGGAAGTCAAAACGAGACTATTAGAAAGCACAGAGGTGAGCCAAAAAAAGCTCGTGAGCCTAATGACTAACAAACTCAACTCAGCAAACAATAAAGGGAAAGGGTCCACTAATTCCACAAGCTCCAACTGGGCCCAGTTCAAAAAATCCTCAGAATAGTAGGTAAAAAAAATGAGACAGCTGAGAAGTCAAAACGAGATTATTAGAAAGCATGGAGGCGAGTCAAAAAAAAAGTTTGTGAGCTAAATGACTACCAAACTCAACTCAGCAGACATTAAAGGGAAGGGTCCACTAATTCCACAAGCTCCAACCCAGCCTAGTTCAAAAAACCCTCTCAATAGTAGGTCAAGAAAAGAGACAGGTACTGAAGAAGGGGTGCAGGAGAGCACAAAATCACAGCTCAATGATGCATAGAAAGGAACACCATTGGGTTGTGAAGCTTTGGCCAACGTTTCAGCCATTATTACGTCAGAGACTCAAGCCACCCATTATGTAGAAGCAGAGATACCTAGCAAAGGGGGTTTCAATTTGTCATGTAGGTGCAATATATGCTGTGTAGTGGCATTTAAAGTGACCAAGAAACCGCTCATGCACTTAGAATCAGAGTCTTCCAAGGCCTAGAGCACCACAAGCCAATTATCAGTTCCCAACTCCCTTTCAACACTCCCCTTTTCCTCTCAAATTTACAAACCAGGGGGGACAAGAGGCCATGGAGGAAACTAGTGGGTCGTGTGATAAGTACAGTAGCTTTGGCAGTGGCGATTTGGTTTTAGCGGAAGTACCAAAAGGAGGGAGAAGAGATGGGCAATTGGTCTTTGCCATTAAAGGGGGAAGAAGGCAATACTAAGGTTTCATCCTCTCCAACCATAAGTGGGGGCACAGGAATAACTCTAGAAAGGGGACCGAATTATCGCTGCTGGTTGGGATTGATCCGAGTATCAATGCAGAGCCTAATCCTAATGCAGGGGGCATCCTCGGGAGGAACCAACAAGTTGTGAGCCATTAGAAGTCGACTTTCCTGGTTAAAGAGATCCCTTTGAAAGGATTGGGTAGGAGACTTCAGATAGGGTACTGCAGAAGGTGGAGAACTTCATGAAGGGGATATCATGTGAGGGCTTTGAATTGAATGGCCTTCTTTTAAAACCATTGAAGCTAGATATTCCCCAGGAAAGATGGTATGTAGCCCCAAATCAGATAGTACAGGCAATAAATATGCTCAGAGAATGGAAGGTTGAAACACACAAGTCCATCTTCTACCACTCTTAATGTTGTGCATATGGAGAGAGAAATCTCTTACAATATACAAAAGCTGAAGCATCCTCTTTGTAAAATATTGTGCCATTTCCGCTTATTTCTCTTATATCTTGGTTTCGTTGCCATCTTCTTCTTGAAAACCCATCTGACTTGGTGGTCGTGAAAGGTTCCAAAATTGGTTTCCCTCTTAGAGATGAAACTCTTTGTGGCAATGTTGGGTGGCCATCTCTTTTGTGCAAAACGATGCAACAGCTGAGACTCCAGCGCCAAGCCCTACATCTGAAGTTGTCATCTTTATGCCCACTTTATTTGCATCTCCCCCCCCCCCTTTCTTTCTATGTATAAATTGACAAGTACATCGCGCGGATAAATTGCTAGTACTATTTAGTTTTCAAAGCATTAAGTCTGACTCATATGAAGCCTTCTTCATATGGAGCTACATCATCAATTATCCCACTATATTATTACTTCTGACACCTAAACCCTAGAACACTAATTGGGATGCATCCATCTTTTTTCAAAAACAAATGAAAAGTTCGTGGCAACTTTTCATTGAGTGGTGTGAAGTCAGGTTTTCCACCCCATACAGGTAGAAGGTAAACTCAATTTTGAAATCTTTAAGTGGTAGGTAAAATAGTTTGGAATACAGACAAGAATTTCAATCTTAGATGCCAATAGAAAAGGACAACACAGAAGAATCAAGAAGCTACCACAGAATCAAGCAGCTCTAACAGAAATAACTTTCCAGACTCCAAAGCAGCAAGACAATCTTCAGTTTCATTTGTTGATCCCACCATATCAGCCAAGTCAGCTAGCTTGTAAAACAGAGCAGCAACAGAAACACGTCCATACAATTCTGTGTTGATAAATACCTTACAAGAGAAGATATCACGTTATAAAGAAAAATTCCAGCAGTTTATAAACCAATCCAACTTGCATCTCTATTTGCAGTATACCAGCACCAGCAAACTATGAACAGTATCCCAGTCAGCATGCAGTGTTCATATTTACCAGAAAAACCTCACTTCAACAATTATTAACAGGAAACCAAAAGTCTTCCTTCCAAATCTAATCAACCAGGAGGAGCAAACTAATTATAGAGTTTCCTTGAATGACAATATTTCTTGATTAATGCCACTTGGATAAAAGTAGCATCCCTAATTGTAGATTGATAGAACTTGTATTTATTGCCAACATTCTCTGGCTCTCTCATAAATCTGTAGATTGATAGAGCCACCACATAGAGAAGGAAAATTTTCAATACCAAATGAATCACCACTTGATACATTTAAATGATGTCAAGGCTAACTGCTTTGAATTCAAATGTCTCATATTGCCGCAGAAGAAAGAGGATTATGTTTCACATTCTCACTAATGAAGAATGTGTTCTACACCAGCAACCAAATTTAGACAAGTCCCAAAATATTTCTAAAATAAATTCAATCATTTTAACATGTCTAAGATGCACAAATTAAAACAACAGAAAATCTTGTGGCCTTAAACAGAGTTATTAGGAGCAGCTTATTACATCCCTCCCCCAACCCATATAGATTTATGACTGTTCAACAAGGTCCATTAGTTAAGACAAATAGAAGCCGTTGACAGATTGTTACCAAATATAATTTGCATAGGTCCACCAAAAGCCCAAGTATACGGGACATATACACGAGCATCGCCTATGCGTGCTAGTTTAGTGATACAAGAAATTCATGAAAGTCCATTCCATTATAATCAATTACAACTGACCAATGAAATAAAGTATTAAAAAATAAATTTCTAAGCTGATCCATTGATCGCTCTCAATCTTCAAAGCTTCTTTCGTTCCTCTCCCTCCAAATACTCCACCCTAGGCATATAGGGACCATCTTCCATATTGCTACAATCTGAGAATTACCCAAAAGACCTCTCAAAGAAGATAGGAGATCAATCACCCTCTCGGCATCATTCAAGCTAGTCCCACCCGAGCAAATAATTCATTCCACACAGTCATGGCAATCTCACAATGAACTAATAGATTTCAGACTCCCCAATTTTTTATGCATACAACAACAATCCATAACAATGATTCGGCGTTTCCTTAAAATTGTTAAGTGTGAGGATCTTTCCCAAGTAAGTCTTCAATGCAAAGAAGATTGCCTTTAGGGATGCCTTTGTCTTCAAAATACTCTTTCATGGGAATGGACTTGTGTTCATGGCTTGGTAGGAGCGGACCATGAACTTCACTTTCTTGGAGTGATGCTAGAAAATCTTGTCTTTAATGTCCCCCGCATACGAGTATACTAGGTCATAAAACTCGGAAAATGCGTCAACTTCCCAATCTTGTGCATTTCTAAAGAATGTGACATTCCATTTGGGGAGTACCAATGGATATAACCAAGAGGTCCGCAATCAAGGCTTCTTTCATTCTTGCTATACCATAGAATTCTGGATAAGCTTCCTTGAATGCCGTGTCACACCATATGTCATGCCAAAATTTGATTTTGGATCCGTAACCCACCTCAAAGCGGGTATTTCTAAAATATGTATCTCAATCTCTTCTTTTGTGCTTCCAAAGCCCCCACTTCATTTGGCCCACTCACCTCATTCGAGCACCATCCTCCCCATGCTTCACTGCACTTCGATTCTATGACGCTTCTCCACAAGGCCCCCCCGCTCTTGATGGTATCTATAAAGCTATTTGCCCAATAAAGCCCTATAAAAAATAAACCTACCAATTCCTCCTTCTAAAACAGGGGTGCATACCATGGCCCATTTCCCAACTGAAATTTAAACCCATCATTCATTCCCCCCATAAGAAATCCTGCTGGAGTTTTTCCATGTGTTGAGCCACCTTGGTAGGGAGCGGGAATAATGATACAAAGTAGGTCGGCAAGTTGGAGGATACTTTTAATTAAAGTGACCCAACCACCTTTGGATAAGTACATCCTCTTCCAACAAGACAATTTCCGCTCCATTTTCTTTAACACATCATCTCAAGTGATTTCGACTTGAATGGAGCACCTAAAGGAAGGCCAAGATACTGCATCAGCAAATAAGATATCTTGCATCCAAAAATGGAAGCCATGTTCTCCACGTTAGAAGCATCCCACTGGAACTACTTCTAATTTGACCAAGTTCACCTTCAGTCCCAAAATAGCTTTGAAGCATAGGAGCCCTCAAGGCTTGAACATGATTATGTCTAGCCCCACAAAAGATTAGAGTGTTGTTGGCAAATAATAGGTGAGATATGGTGAGTGAGCCGATATTTACCTCCCCACTAAAAATCCATACAGGAATTCACCCTCCACAACTCCTAAGATCATCTTCCTAAAGGCTTCCATTACAAAGACAAATGGTAGCGGGGATAGAGGATCACCTTGTCTCAAACCTCGTGAGCATTTAAAGAATCATTTGTGTGCCATTCACCAAGATAGAGAAGCAAGCCATTGAGATCCAATGGTTGATCCATGAACACCATTTCTTAACAAAGCCACATCTCTCGAGCAAGTAAAGCAAGAATCTCCAATTGACACGGTCATAAACCTTTTACATGTCAAGCTTGCACAAAAATCCCGACTATCCCGACTTGAGTCTACTATCCAAGCATTCAATGGCAATGGGCACTGAGTCAAGAATTTGCCTAGCTTTAACAAATGCATTTTGAGGCTTGGATATTAGCTTGTCCACCACCAAGCTCAATCTATTCGCCAAGACCTTCGAGAGGATCTTGTACATCCCGCTCACCAACCTAATGGATCAATAATCTTTTACCTCAACCACAAGGGGTTTTTTGGAATGAGAGCAATAAAAGTTGCATTGAGATTTTTTTCAAACATTCCATTTTCATTAAATTCACGGAAGACAATGTCATCTTTGATCACTTCCCAACAAGTTTGAAAAAAAAAGTCATAGAGAAACCATCCAGACCTGAAGCTTTGTATCCAATCATACTTTTGAACGTTTTCCAGATCTCCATCTCTTCGAAAGGTCTCTCAAGCCATGCCACTTCTTGTGAATTGAGAGCATCAAAAGTAAGTCCATCGAAGTTCGGTCTCCAAGAGAATTGCTCCGAAAGCAAATTCCCATAGTAGTTAATAATGTGATATGTGATCTCAGGTTGGTTTGAGGTAGCCACCCCATCCACCATCGATGTCTCTACAACATTGTTTCTCCTATGCGAAAGAGCCACCCAGTGGAAGAATTTGGTGCATTTATCCCCCCCCCCCCCCCCCCTCCTTCAACCATAAGGCTCTCGAATTTTGTCTCCAAGATATTTCCTCCAATAGAGAAACCCTTTCAAGTTCAGCAGACACTTGGATTTTACGAGCTCTCTCCACTTTAGATAATTCCCTCACCTCCTCCACACCCTCCAATCCCTTGAGTTCTTCAAACATAGTATTCTTTTGGCCTTCCACATTGCCAAACACCTGCTCATTCCAAGCCTTCAAATCTTTCTTCAAAGACTTCAATTTACATGTCATGATATAGCTTGGATTTCCATGAAACTGGTAAGAATACCACCATTGCAGGACTCTATCAATGCACAAAGGAGCAAACACTTTTCTGAATAAGCAAGAAGATTAAAAACATCATTCAAGGACAGCCAATCTCCCTCTAGAAGTCCCAAAACATGCCTATATATAGGCTAGATCAGAAGGAGTAATGGTTGAAAATGACGAAAATACCCTTCAAACAAGCAAAACACGAAAAAGAGTGTAAAACCACAATTCTGTCTGCTCTGATGTAAAAGGCTCGGTCAACCAAGCTATACCACAATCCACAAAGGTAGACCAAGTATCCCATGAGCATCCTGCAACACGAGTCAGACCCTTAGTCAAAGCATGAGTCTATCTCAAAATGCAATCACTAATGACCCCATACGTTTTAATTTATAGCCTAAGTCTTCCCAAATTCTTGTAAACCTACAGCGGACTTCGAAAAGTCACCTCTTAGGTTATTGTCTCCTAACCAGAATTATCTTAGCTGAAAACCCAATTTATTTAGAATATTTCCAAGTTTCCCAAAAGCAACTACAGACTAATTTTACAAGAAAAAAATATTAACTTTATATACATTATTCTTAAAATGTCCAACTTTCTATATTTAGATAGATTACTTCAGTCAGCTCAGGATCGGCACTTTTTGCCAATAATGACACTTCAGTCTTCGCATCAAAGTTGTCTTGCAATTCAGCTTCAAAATCCTCATCAAAAGCAACTGTAAAAGAAATATCACATCTTATTAGACTAAAAGAATATGGACATAACACGGAAAAATTGAGCATACAACATACCAGAACCATAAAGAGAGAGTAGTTTGAGCTCTTTAATGTAGTACTTAATAGTCCTGGGATTTGAGAGCCAAAGCCCAGTCAAGTGTAAAGCTGCAAGACGAATTGTACGAGGACTTTTTTTGCCTTCCTCTATAATATTTTCAATTAACTGCAACAAGTATAAGATAACAATCACTAAAATTCAGTAGGTAATTTGCATGCACACAAACAAACAGTCGGAGAGAGACCACACACCCACTTCAGAGGCCCAGGCGCTTTGTTAGTTACATGCATGTTCTCATCACCAAACACGGATGAATGCAAAACAGAGGAGAGAAGAGCGGCAATAGGTGCAACCCTCCGCTTGTTGCAGCTGACATGCAATATCCAAGAGGAACGAACCAAATGCCACATCATCTGAAACATATAATTGAGAATCCTGAAATGATTTGTGAACAATTTAAGTAATTTTATTTAAAGAAATATAACTTTTAACAATCATTATAATTATAAAACAATCATTATAATTATAAAACTTACTGAAAGGAGTAGAAGGGTGGTGAAAGACAATATCGTTGGCAGTTCTACAGTTGTTGGGTTGGTGAAAGCAGTGGAGGCTTGTGTTATGGCGGGGCACAACAAGTACTTTCATAGAACAATTACAGATGTAAAAAAAGTATAACTTGCACAAGGGCAAAGGCAGTATTTCGGAAGGGGGAGCAGTTACAGGGTATCAAGACTTGCCTAAATTCAAACTAGGTGTTAATCCTGGTGGGGTTGAGGTGCTCGATGGCAGCTTGTAAGAAGGAAGTGCGTACGGTAATCTATGGAATCAAAGCTCAGATGTTGGTGTCAAAGGAGATTGAATGGATTGATCAGACAAGTGGATGAGGGATTGGGCTTGGGTTTGGGTTTGGGTATGGGTATGGACTTGGATCGAGTTAACGAGGTGGGCTTGAACAATCAGCAAAAACTGAAGGGATTTTATAATCCCAATTCAGAACCACATTTCTTTTCATTGAAACGCATATGGAGAAAATGTGCAACCTGGATTGGTGTTCTATGTGCAAAAAATGTGGTGAATCTGTGGATCATTTATTACTCCACTGTGAGGTGGCCAGGGCTTTATGGGGTGAGATTTTTAGCAGGACCGGATTAGTGTGGGTGATTCCTAGAGGGTGGTGGATTTTCTACCTAGTCGTAGAGGACTTCAGAATAACCATCAAATGGCTACAATGTGGAATTCGATTCCTTTATGTCTCATGTGATGTATTTGGCTGAAAGGAATGGTCGGAACTTTGAGAATAGGGAATGCTCATTGGATGACCTTAGATGCATCTTTTTCCACACTTTATTCTTGTGGGTTGCTGTAATTGTCCTTCGTGATGCTAGCTTTCATGATTTTCTTGTATCCTTATGTAGCCTCTAACTTGTAACTAGGTGTTCTCTTTGTATACTTCCTGTGTACTGGGGCTTAACCAGTTTTCTAACGAGAGATTGACAGAGATACCTGATTGCAAATTTCTTTCGGGTGTCAATTTTCAGAAAGTTGAAAATTGAGGCCTCAAATTGAAAAAAGGTGAAAATCCAAGTACTGATTTTGCAATTAACTCAAAAAAGTAACATCTATAAAGAGTCAACAACATGGTCTGAAAGTCAGAGCATTCCCCTTCAGAGTTAAGTGGTTAGTTTCTCCTTTTATTTGGAGAAAAAACATGGGATTGACTTCAAAGAAAAAAAAGGCTCATCAGGTAACTCTATTAACAGGCAGCCAGAAACAATGAAAGATGATCCATTGCAGCAAATCCAGCCCTCTCCAAAACATCATAACAATAATCAAATTTTTAGCAGTACAGGCACATCAATAGTTGTGTGACCTGAAAGTTATCCAGCCACATCAGGGAAATCACAAACATATGCAACCTTGCATCAGAGATGCACAAAGCATTCACACAACCATATCCATCCACAGTGACTAATAAACTACAGATGCGTATGCTCATGAACACAAACTCAGTATCAAAGTTGTGGGGTGAACCTGGACATCCACACCATTGCACGAGGAAATAACTGAATGCAAAGTTTCTTTATCAAAAAGCCCCAAAGCCAATCTGACTGATCTCAGCATGGATAAAACAGAGTCTTCCCCAGCATTCTCAAGGCTGCAAATTTATTTGGGGCCAAAGAGTGAAAAACAAAGAAAAAAAATATGCATTTGCAGTATAGCCATAATTGTAACAAGTTTCATCTGGAAGCCAACTTGGGACATTATCTAACAACAACAGATGCAGACCATTTCAACACCATGAGAGAAGTTGGGTAAAGAGGTCTCATGTGAAAGCATGGTTGGTTGCAGATCCTAAATGTTAAAAAGAAAAGCGATAAACAGCATTTCAATCTTCGCATGCGTGCACGAGAGGGAGATAGAAGAGAAAGCATACTGAAATTGAATGTGATTATTGCCTGGAACTGCTCACCCCCACCCAAAATGCCAAAAGAACAACAAGCACAAATACTTGATGGATGATAAAATATAAATAGTTCTATAACTCAACATATTTCTTACCTCTCGACAAGGTCAGTGAAGATCAATCTGAGAGCAGCTTCTGAGTAAACATAGTTACCTTCCTCTAAATGAAGCCCACTCACATCAGCATAGCTTGGAATTGACAAAAGAGATTCCAGACACAGCCACTGAATAAGTCACAATCAACAAACAGTTAGGATCTTTTCGTCAATCTAGCATCATCATTTACACAGATGGAGAGATCTAGTAGTTGTTAGCAAACTTTTTTTTTTATATAAGTAGTTGTTTGCAAACTAATTAACCTTAAACAAATTAATAGCACCAATAGTTTATAATACATGCATGGCATTGCAAATAGAAAAGAATATGTATTACCTATATACTTTATAAAGCATCTTCATTGTAGTCTATTGAACCACCTCATCATTTTGTTTTATTTTATTTTTCATTTTATTTGATTGACCTATATAACCCTTCATATACTAAAAAGACCTATCATTGTATTGTCTTTATTACCACAACTAACCCGCTCGATTTGTTGACATTAAGAATTAGAAGAGAGAGAGAGAGAGAGAGATTTGTAGACATGAAGATTTATGCTTACTAATTTAATAGAGGAAAAAAAAAAACTTTTCATCTTATATTGATTATTGATTTCCCATTACTTGTCTCTTTAGTTTTCCCACCACTTAACTCTTTTACCATTTTGATAGTATTTTTCCAATAAAAAAAAAGACTTCATCTTATTATAGTTATTGACACTTGCCCATTTGGCTTCTTCACCTTTTAACTCTTCTACTTTGAATTCTTTGTATTCTCACCAGTGAGTTTTGATATTTGTTGAGATATAATAATTCATTACTCAAGATTATAAAAATATTCTTGTATTTTAGACCCTGGGACAGAAATTTTAGACAGTTAATGCATGATAGTTAAGTAGTTATTCCCGTGCATCGCGCAGGTCGATGACTAGTTAAACATGAAATGGCTTACACTTAGCACTAGCTGATCACATAATTACAGCAAAAAACATATAATACTAATAATGATGGTGAGCAAATACTAGAATAATAATTCCATTTTATGCCCATTCATACCGAAAATCCAATTTCAGGTGTTATTGTAAACAGCATGATTGCCAAAAGAAATAATCACCAAAATAAAGTTCAAAGAAGACAAATCCATAACCTTCCAATTCAGTAGAACTGCTCGGCGTGTCCTTGCCAAAACCCCAACTGCAAGAAGATTATTGATGTTTTGAAGAAAAGAAAGGGCCAAGGAATCTAATAGAGGTGTGCCTTCTAGTTTAAGTAGAAGGAATTTATCATTTTCCCTAATAGTATCCAAAATTTGAGGAGAAAACAGAGACGCTAGCGCTCTGAGAGCAGGAGCTAATGCTTCATATCCTGCAACAGAGATTTCTGCTCCAGTCTACATTGGAGTTTACAGATTATTATTTAAAGTAGCTCATAACAATCTAACAAAATCTTTAAAACAAAAACCAGCATGATTTTAGATTGGCTATAGAACTTGCAACATGCCTCTGAATCACAAGATGGAAATGAAACAGTCTTCAAGAAGAACTTCCACAAAAAGCTAGAAGCACAATTTAGCAGAACATCACTTTTAAATTTTGCACACCATGATGAGATAGCTGCAACAGACTTCACGGCTGTTACCTGTTTACGCATACAGAAGGAAGACAAAAAGAAAATAAAAAATGAATTACCAATAAGGACTACTCTATAAAAGCAACATATAAATGCAAGAAGCAATGGCTCAGAAATGAGTTAAAACAAACACCAGAAAAAGACATTGGCATGTCCAACCTGAGAACAAAACAATACTTATAGAACTTCATAACTTGGTATTCATAGAGCAAAACAGTATGTAAAATATTTAGAATTTTCAATTAATAAAAGAATGCTCACTGTGGTAACAGTTATAAGTTAATTTTGGCAAAATATACATAAAAAGAAGAAAAAATAAAAGGTGCAATTAGCATGAATGTGGTAGAAGCATATGTAACTGTATGCATGTGTCTTTGCCAATGTATATATAGACCAAAAAATCATTTCAATTTTCCATGCTAGATCGATTTAATAAAGCAAAGAAAAGAAAAGCCCAGAAAGATTTACAGCTTGCAGCACAGCAGCGGTGGTGGAAGAAGACAACCGGCGTTGACTAGGGCCTCCAAGTTTTCCTCTCACAGAACCAGGCAGATCCATATCGTCTATCACTGTGCTGGATGAATATATGGAACAAGACAGGTTTGCAAATGAGACTAGTTCCTCCTGCAAGCCAGTCAGAATATTCTGATTACAGTACCATCAATTCTAAGCACGTATAAGAGGTAGAGACTTTGAAAAGTAAGGCGCAATCAGTTTCCAGTACCAATATAAGAAGAAAAATCTCAGCGAAATTCTCAAATAAAATGGCTACTTCTCCATAATTCAATAGAAACAGTGTCTCAGGTGAGCTAAATTCTGATCTTCTTTGAACTTCAATACCATATTCAGCAGCTCTTTCATGCATTATTTGAAGCTCATGAACCAAACTCAGGGTAAGGATGAGAAACTTCACAGGTATCCACTCCATATCATTGTTTTGATTGCAAATATTCGCACCATGATTTTGAATAAACTGCACAGACAGGTAAAACATGTGTCAAAACAACTATTGGATGACAAAACCTTTGATGAATAAAAAAATAATATTTTTATAATATAACAAGCAAACAGAATGAATAACAACAGTTAATCATGCATGGAGGACAGCATCTGACAGATAGATGATTTTTTAAGTAGTATATGCTAATTATACCAAACAGAAGGTAAAATTATAATGCATTCTA